>JBBPBX010039301.1:0-14948 GCA_038048925.1 Garcialebias charrua
ACAGGTAATTCGGCAATTAGCCAAGCTTTCAATGAAACCTTGGTTCAAGGGCATCTGAGTCCAGAAAATGACAGTCAACCAAACGCTGACAGTCACTTGGACATCATTGTTGCAGACTACGAGGACCCCTCTTCAGACAAGAAGGGGGCAAACTCACATTACCTACCACAGGTAGAGAAAGGTGTGGAGATCCAAGGACCCCACACCGAGGTTGCTGTACTGTCCCCTGGGACAGGTAAGTCGGCTATCAGCCAAGCTTTCGATGAAACCTTGGTTCAGGGACATTTGTGTCTAGAACTAGTCAGAAATGACATAGTTTTTACAGACTCAAAGAGCCTCTCTTCAGTCAAGAAGTGGGAAGACACACGCAACGACAGTGACCCGTCGCAGTCTGTACAATCAGGCACATCTGCGACTGCGCCGACAGTTGTGACACACCTGAATTACACGGAAAGAGGTAAACGTAAGAAGATACGTTGGCCAAATCCTAAACGATTCCTGTGTACCGTCTTCTCTCAGCTGCGCGAACAGCTTAAACTAAACGGTGGCATCCTAACTTGTGCCCATGGACGGACGTCCTCACCTGTGCTCGTGGTCCCCCATGACCAAAGGGGGGTGATGTTAGGCCATGCCAAAGACAAAGATTTGAATGTACACCTAAGAAACACTTTTGCTTTCGCCCAGAAAAACCTGGAAAGATCCGCTGAAGGACGTAAGGCGTACTACGACCAAAAGGCCTCTCACAATGAACTCCAAGTGGGAGACAGAGTCTGGTACTATACGTTCGCCCCAGCAACCGGGAAAGGAGGGTCCGAGACCGGAACTCTCGCCCGCAAACTAATGCCCAGGTGGACTGGACCTCATCTGATAACAGACAAAGTGTCCTCAGTCGTCTACGAAATCAAAATCAGCAAAGGCCGCAAAGAGCCAATTGCTAAATGGGTACATCGAAATCAGATCAAACCTTACAAGGCGTTCAATGACTCCACAAAAGACAAAGATCTCACAAATACACCGACTTCATGGGATAATAAGGTCGTCCAAACACAAGTTAGTAAATAAACTAATCAGGTTTAAACTACCGTACTTTCCCACCCTATAAGTCGCATTGTCCAATTTGAACTTAGAAACGCTAAGCCTAAAACCCACAACAAAAACTAACCTTAACAACCGTTTAAATCCACGAGATTTAATTTGACCTCGGTCATAAAGTTGAGACCTGTTTTGCTTGTGTGTTGCACTTTGGAATCTGACGACAAGAGTGTGTCGAAGCAGTGAAACGTTGTTTCCTTGTTGTTTAGTCATTACTGTTGTCATTAGTTGAGATACTGTTTGGTTCTGAACACTCCCAGCCAAAAAGGTTTTGTATTAACATTGGTTAATGAATGATATGGATTTAACTATGCCAACATGCAGTTCGTTTTGTTAAATCTCAATCGTCGAAGAGTCAATGTAGTTTAAAGCTACTTAAGGTACAATAAACTACACTGGTCTCATAATTTCTAAATTGAACCGATTCGATCGTTTCTATTCTAGATTGTCTATTTATTTTGATGAGTCTCGCCATAGACTTCAAAATTTATTAGGAATACCAAATCCTACGTCGTTCGTCTAAAAGACAACAGACATTTAGATCAAACTATATTTCATTTTTATTTTAGTTTAACCTAAACTAAGTAATGAATGGAGGAATAGTTTGGAATTAGAGGCCTTCGTTACAGAAGCCCTCCAAAATTTTATAGGTACAAATCCCTATATCTAAATTTACAGAATTGATCCACCCCTTAATTGGTAAGTGTAGCTGATCTAAACCATGATAGCTTACATACCAGGTGCATATAGGTAAGGCTTAATGTAAAATCCCAATCATAAGCCCACCTTAAAAACCACATAATTGCATGACACATAGAACCAGAGTGGCACTGACTGGAAACCAACCAGCCAACAACCTTCGATGTGGGGACCTGCAGCTCCAACGCTTGGTCTTCAACCTTCATCCAAGGGTCGCCTCCTCTGCGTCAATCGAGGGATCCCCTCTACATGCTGATTATGAAAACAATTGTTGCTGATCAATCAACAAAACTAATCGTTGTGGATTTACTGCTGTGGAATTACCGCTGTGGATTATAAGACTTTGTTTTCCAAAGGATCACAGACTTTGTTTTCCAAGAGTTAACAGACTCAGTTTTCCGAGGGATTAAAAGCTTACCGCAATGGGATTACCTCCGAACAGTATGGAATTTCCAAAACTTTATGGGATTATAATTTTTGATTTTTCTTTTCCACTTGCTGGATTACTTCAAGATCAAAGACAGTTCAAGGTTTCCTTTCGTGTTGGACCCCATCCCCAAGGACTGGCGATGGCTTCCAAAAGGGGGGAGATGTAGTGGACCTACCCAGGGTCAAATTAAGGTTTTTGAACTGTCCAGTGATGACCTTTACTGACCTCTCAGTAAAGCAAGACATTTACTACAAAATCATTCATTTAGCTATAATCTGATAACATAGTCACCAATAAGAGACTATTTCTATCTTTGATTTTAGGCTGATGTGATCAAAAGAATAACTTTTGTCATTTTCATGATGTGTGCTTTTAAGCTGTGTTATTCTGTGAGAGTTAAACTGTGTTCACTATGTTAAAGGTGAAATTGCGGGTCACAGAGACCCGACTGTTTTGTTTAGAAATAAGAAGACAGTTTAATCCGTTGTTTCTCATGAGCAGGGCTCCAGCTTTATCTGTCTGTTCCTAAACATTTCTCTCTGCTCTAGCTGTAACCTTGGACCTGATAACACAAGTGCACTCCTCTCTTGGTTCCTGCTTTAAGTTCTAAGCTGTGGCTGGAACGCTGAGTCTGCAGGAGTCTGCAGGAGTCTGCCAGAGTTTGTTGGGAATTTCAAAGAGATGTGAACCTTTCCCAAGAGCTGGGTACGTTTTGGTCAAGAGCTAACGACCTGCGTCTTCAGCTAAGGACTGATAACAGGCTGTTATGAGTCCACCTCGAACGAGCGTTTGTTATTCCTTCCTGGAATAAATTATCTTGAGCCAAGAAACCACGACTGCCACGACTTTTGCCGATGAAAGCGAGTATCACCGACACCGACAAGGTAAACACTCGTGGAGTCCAGCTTGGACTTGCGGGACCGACGACTCGTCAGTCTAAAGTTGACCACAGCTCTTTACCAGAACCAAGGCGGACGTCTTAAGGTAAAGGAGCAGCTGTTTGCTTGCTGGAGGTGTGATGATATCTTAGCTGGACGCGTACTGAAGAGTGTCATCTGGTTTCATAAATGCAAGATAAACTTCCTCTCTTAACCTCCCAATTCTTCTTAAATCTTTCCTCCTATTTCTTTTCCCTCTCAACCTAAGCTGGAAACTATATTTTTAAGCTGAAATGCCCCTCAGACTAAATATGTGTAACATCTAGTATTTATGTCTGTTGTGTTAAATCAAGTGTGCTGACGTTTTAATTTGAAAGAAAGTGAAATCATGTCAATCAAGTGTAATGGTGTTAATTTAGTTGATTTATTTTAAATAAATGATAGTGTCTCTTTGACATATCAAACTAAGTTAACGTCTTTGTCACTTAATGGCTCTGTTTATTTATCCATCATAAAGATCACAGAAATATTGGGTAAACTGAAAAAGAACAGAATCCGTGAATTTACTATTCAATCTGAATAAGTAGATTAATTAAGGATAAAGAGGTCAGTATTAATATTGACCTCCTCTAATTCTTACACACTCTTACAATAATGTCAGCTAACAAATATTTTTTTAGGCGTTTATCCTGCTAAAATTATTCATTTAATAAAGAAAAGTTCAGCTCAGACACATATTTGCTATAATTTTTATCAAACAAATAATAGTTTTTAAGTGTTAATATTCTTAAAAGCCTTGCTGTGCGCTCCTGTGGCAGACATTTGCAGCAGAGCTAAACACGGTCCACATTTTGACATAGGTGCAACCTATATTCAGTTGCGACCTTTATAAGGATTTTTCCAATTCTTTGGCAATAATTGGACAGTGCGACTTATATTCAGGTGTAACCTATATTCCAGAAAATACGGTATATGAAGAACCTGTGCAATATGTTAGAACTTAGAATATTAGTTAGTGATCCATTTCAGCTACTAAAATGTTGGAATGATATTATTCCTATGACACTCAGTAAACTGTAAACAATTTGGATGGTATGTATAACATGACACACATAAGTATTATGGAACATTTTACTGGATTGGATCAGTTGTTATTTGCTATAAAGCCCATGTTAGCATGTGCATTGTCAATGCATTGTCTGTGTACTCTTCCGTGTGATCAGTAAAGTTTGGTTTGTTGTCCTACCCGTGTCAAGTTTAACATTACAATCATAACGTTGCAGCTTTGAGAGGTTTACCAAAAAAAAATGGGCTTTTTTTATATGCCTCCTAAAGAGTTTATAATAAGAATCAAAAGTCACAGATGTACTTACTGACCAAAGAGCTAATTATATTAATTGCAGTCATTAAGTAATTGGTGGGAAACCAACCAAAAAAAACAATGATACAAGAACAAACAACGACAAAATATAATTCAGCCCTGTGTCTTTCTGGGTGAATACATATTATTTTTTCTTATTTTCCCCATAAGGGCACATTAATTTCAAGCAAATGTTTTTAATTCTTATTATTTTATGATCACATCAGTCTTTCATCTGTCTATGTGTCTGGTACTCCCAACTGCTGAAACAAAAACTTTTTACAGCAATTTACCACTTTCATAGCTGCAAAATGAGTTGGAAAACCCCGACACATACCATGTCTGCTCTTTTATCATCGCTCCTAAAAGAGCGATAATTCCTCTCACAAGAGGGGAGCACTGGATGTCTCTTTATTCAAAACAATGATCCTCAGAGAAACCTGCCAAGACGCACAATGGAGGAAATGAAACGAGACACTGAGACACAAACCTGAACAATACCTGCTGCTGTTTGATATCTTATTCTCCTCTTTGTTTAATCTAAAGTTGCCTTTGTGGTTTTTTTTGACAAAACTTTTACAACTGAAGACATGATCTCCTCTCTAGTTGTCACTTTGTTGCAAATTTGCCAACATTTTTACATAGATGTGTGTTTTTAGGTGGCAGTTTTGTGTGACGAGTGTGTGTGTTTGTTTTGTGTGTGTGGTGTGATGCTGTATTGGCTTTGTTGTAGACAACATGCCGCTTGTATAGAGCACAGCCCTTCATCTTGGATTTCTTTGTATATCCTCATGGATTCTGGGGGTATTTATGTTGGAAGTATTGGTAGAGTTTCATTGCATCTCTCTAACAGCAGGGTCGCCTGCCACCAAAAAAGAAGGGATTAATGTTAATGCACATGTGTCTTTGTGTGCGTTTGTCTGTTAGCAAAATCTCTCATGAACCAGTGGTCATATTTTATTGACAATTATCATTGGGTGCACATCTAAAACTGATTGATATTTGAGGTTTTCTCATTGCACGATAGCAACTTTAGTCAATTGTTCTGAAGAAACACAAAAATATATGTAAATACAGTACTCCTTCACTACTTTGTAGTTCGTTTTTCGCTGACTCGCTCCATCACAGTTTTTTCAAAATAAGATTGGACATGACACACAATTGACTGATTGATAGATGGGCTGCATGATCAACAGGATTTTTTTATAATTTATTTAAAATGATTTATTTTAAAATATTTAGCACCTGCTGCACCTGTGTGCAGCCCACACTGCAGGAGAAAATTCCTCCTGTAGCTCCTCCTCCTTCCTCCTCTGTCAATCTACGTTCTGCAGCGGAGAAGTGGGTGTGGCCGAGAGCACAGAGTGCAGCCATGGCAGAGAGCTGAGTTCATGACACCATGTACTTTTAGAGCGTTTATAGTTTAGAAACATTAATTAGAATATTGCATGTACTGCTGTTCCTACTTCACTGTTTTTTACTCATCACGGGTCTTCAGGGTACAGATCCCTGCAATAAACGAGGGAGTACTGTATAAGTATATTTTTTCAGATATTGAACTAATATTTTGTGTGGTAGTATCTGAGAGCATGTCAATTAACTGGGCCTGATCATCTTCTAACATGTCAAGCCAATCAAGTGTGTACATACAGTACAATTCTTATTAGATTTTTACTTTATATTATGGTTAGGGGTTAGATAAATAAACCCATTTGGATGCAATGGTAATAAGTGTAGCGTGTCATAATCATAAACTTATAACACCTAATTCTCCAGCTCCCCGGGCGCTTTCTGGCTGCTCACTGCACCACCTGGTGGTGGTTGGGTTAAATGCAGAGACGAATTTTGTCTGTGTATGGGAAACATACACAGATGACAGAAAAGGACATTATTATTATTATTATAACTGTGAGTTTGTGTGGAGTGAGTTAGTATATAAGACTTTGAAAAGAAAGATGTTGAGCATCATCCACAAGATCTAATTTGAACACTTACACTTTGCACCATATTTTTACTTAAAACTTTGGCAAAATCTATTAACATCACCCCAGTCTGTCTGTTAGTAAAACATCTAATGAACCACTGGACAGATCTTCATGAAACTCTCAGAAAGTAGTATGTGAATGTACATCTATAAAATATTTAAATTATTTGGTCATCTCAATTCTATATGACCACCACAGCTAACCAACTTTAATCACCACCTAAAAAGGGTAAAACTGAGTTTCACACAAGGTTTGACTAAAATGTCTACATCTCCTTTCTTTCTCTTTTCTTTCTAGCACTTTGAGATTTTCATTAATGAAAAGCGCGTTATAAATTGAATTTATTATTATTATTATTATTATTATTATCCTCATAAAACTTTTTGTTTTTTTACAATATTTGAAACATAAGGCTGATTTTTTTTTAGGATACTAATGATACTAGATCTTTACTTTTCACTTGGAGCATCTTTTCTAATTTTAGTTAAGTAAAACCGAGATATTAGCTTGTGAATGGACTAATACTTGTCTGTAAATAATGGAAACCATTTTTTAAAGCAATTGTCTTATTTTGTTCCAAAACTAGTGAGCCTTGTATTCAAATTATTGTTTATCAATCAATGAAAGTGCCACATTATCTGAATTAACACCAAATGGCCAATTGTACAGTAATGTTGCTCATCTAAAACATTTCCAGTTCTTTGGTATAACACTATACAATTCCCTAGTTTAGCAATATGAGGTTTTCTCATGAAACTACCATATTTTCTATCAAGATGGAGAAGCAAGTGGGTTCCTTTACAAATGACAAATTTTTATACTTTTGTTTCCTGAGGGATGTAATAAAAAGGACATTTCTTCAGAGTCTTCCTGATCATTAGTCAGACTTATAAAGCCATAAAGTCCTGAACCTTTTTCCCCTGCAGACAGTCAGCGTAGTCACTAAGGCTCCATTCAGACATAGCACTAATCCTGGATGATTCGGTCACGAGTGGACAACGCTAAATACAAGTGTTCACGCCTGGCAGTAAAACCCATTCTGGGTGATAGGATCTCAGCAAGCCACTCCACATGCAAAAAGCACACAGCCTACATTAAACAGTCATCAGAGCAACAAACTGGACATCAGCATGTCAGCCGATTTTTCTGTAAAATCACAAAGTCACTTGAACTGTATCAATATTAGGACATGAGCACATTCAGATTATTTTAAGTGTTATCATAGACTATTTTACAAAAATGTTGACATGTTCTAATTGTGTAACCCAACGTGATGTGACAGAAGTAAAGCGACATAGAAGTATTTGCAATTTTACAGAGTTCAATGTTGATCTGAAATTGAATACCGGTACTTTAATCTCTAAAACACCTGATGGCTCTGCATTTACTATTTAAATTATTTTCAACAGTGACTTATTGACTTACTTACTGATTTGCTTACTTTTGGGGGCCGAGATGGTGTAGAGGTAGGGCAGCCGACTTGGGACTAGAAAGTCCCAGGTTTAACTCACTGCCATGCCCAGATGGCGTGGTGTCCTTGAGCAAGACACCCAAACCCTAACTGCTCCCCGGGCACCTACATCGCTGCCCACTGCGCCACCTGGATGTCTCTTATGTGTGATGGGTTAAATGTAGAGAACTAATTTCATACAAAGTATATGGGAACATTATACAATGATGACAACACATAGCACTTTACTTTTACTTACTTACTTACCTACCCACCTACGTCCCTAACAACCAACCAACCAACCAACCAACCAATCAAGACATGGTTAAATGAAGGAAATATAAATAAAGCTTTCATTGAAGGGTATGAGTTATATCATATGAATAGAATTAACAAAAAAGAGGTGGAGGAGTAGCTATATTTATAAACAATGAAATAAAATGTAAATTGATTAGCGAAATGTCAATAATTGTGGACAATATGTTGGAAATGATAACAATAGAGATAATAAAAAATAATGAAAAGAATATCATGATAAGTTGTGTATATCGATCTCCATCCTCAAATATTGAGCTGTTTACTGATAAAATGTCAGGGTTACTGGAAAAGAGTGGAAATAAAAAAGTTTTTTATGTGGAGATTTCAACATTGACTTGGGAATTACCACTGATTCAAGGAACATCAGTACATTCATAAATTCAATGTATAGTTTAAACTTTCATCCGTTGATATCAAATCCTACAAGAATCACAACTCAAAGTGCTACGATAATTGATAATATTTTCACAAATGTAACAGATGGCGATGTACTGAGTGGTATTTTGAAGACTGATCTTAGCGATCACTTACCAGTTTTCACTATTTACAGAATGATGATGGTATAATTAAAACAATTACAAGAAAGAACAAAATAATAAACACATCAAAAAAAGCATTAGACAAATTAAAAGATGATTTGGATAAACAAAAATGGGATAATGTGTATGTAGATGATGTGAACAAATCCTATGATGCATTTATGACGATTCTGGAGGTCTTGTACAAAAAACAGTGTGTGCAAAAGAATTGTATAAAGAAAACTACAGTGGATCATCCATGGATGACCAAAGGACTAAGAAATGCATGTAAAAAAAAGAATCATCTGTATTCATGTTTCTTGAAATCTAGAACTCAAGAGGCTGATGAGAAATATAAAAAGTACAAAAACAAATTGGTTGGGATCATAAGGAAACACAAGAGGGAATATTACAGTAAATCATTACTTAAATGTAGTGGTGATATGCGTACGACATGGAGGGTAATGAATACTGTTTTGAAAACGAAAAAAGTGAGAACGGGGCTTTCACAAAATTTTATAGAGAATGATGTGGAAATCCATGACGATGGTGAAATTGTTAATGGATTTAATAATTATTTTGCAAATGTTGGGTCTAGCCTTGCAGCTATGATTCCTACAGTGGACACAAATGTGAGTTATTTAAGAAATGGTTGCGTTAATAGTATGTTTTTGTGTGGAACAGATAAGGAGGAAATAATGAAGATAGTTAACAAATTTGCCAGCAAAAGATCAAAAGACTGTGAAGACATGGATATGGTGCTTGTAAAAGAAATAATAAGTCATGTGATTGAGCCATTTGCATACATTTGTAATTTATCATTTTCTAAAGGAATATTCCCAGACAGAATGAAAATAGCTAAAGTAGTTCCATTGTTTAAAAATGGAGACAAAAGTGTATTCAGTAATTATAGGCCTATATCTCTGTTGCCACAATTCTCAAAAATTCTCGAAAAATTGTTTATGGCCAGATTGGATAAATTTCTCAACAAAAACAATATTTTGAGTAATAATCAACATGGTTTTAGATCAAATCGTTCGACATCTTTGGCCCTTATGGAGTTAATTGAACAAATTACTACAGCGATTGATAAAAAACAGCATTGTATAAGTATATTTGTGGATTTAAAAAAAGCATTTGACACTATTGATCACACCATTCTGCTTGATAAATTGAATCAATATGGTATAAGAGGTCCTGCTTTACAGTGGATAAGCAGTTATTTGAGGGATGGAAAGCAGTTTGTACAGATGGATGAAACGAGATCAAATTTGTGCAGAACTTCATGTGGAGTACCACAAGGTTCAGTACTTGGACCAAAATTGTTTATTTTATATGTAAATGATTTAACTGAAGTATCTGACATTCTCAAAAGTGTTCTATTTGCTGATGATACAACTTTTTTTTGTTTAGGTAAAGATATGGAACAAATGTTTGAGTTGATAAACAAGGAAATTGTTAAAATACAGGATTGGTTTAAATTAAATAAGTTATCATTGAATGTTGATAAAACTAATTTCATGATATTTAGTAAAAAAAAGATACCTATGGATTTTTCTTTCAAAATTGATGGTGTTAAGATAAGTAGAGTGAATGAAGTAAAGTTTCTGGGTGTAATTATTGATGATAGACTGTCATGGAAACAGCATATCAATCATGTAAAAAGTAAAATATCTAAGTCCAATGCAGTATTGTATAGAGTAAGGGACTTTTTGAACAATGATGCTTTATATTTACTTTATAATACACTTGTAGTCCCGCATTTAACCTATTGTGTCAATGTTTGGGGTACAGCGTGTAAAACCATAACAAAGCCTGTTTTTATTTTGCAAAAAAGAGCTGTAAGAATTATAACGAGAAAGAGTTATTTTCACCCTTCTAACGTTCTGTTTTGTCAATTGAAATTACTTAAGTTTTATGATTTGGTGGATTATAATATTTTTCAACTTATGTTTAAAGCTCAGAATCACTTGCTACCATCAAACATTCAAGCATATTTTGTAGAAAGGAAGAGTAGTTATGATTTGAAGGGAATAGATATTTTTGTCAAACCTAAGTATAGGACCAGTTTAAAGGGTCGGTCTACTACAATTCTGGGAATTGGTCTGTGGAATGGTTTGGAGGATGATGTAAAGCTAGTAAAGTCAATGTTAATATACAAGAAAAAGATCTAAACTATTTTGTTGGAAAGATATATATAATTGATTTATGTTTACTATGTCTACTATGCTAACCATCTGCTCATAAAGACTCATGTTCGTGCTGCTGTTTATAATTATGTTTTTCTTTCTTTCCACTACATTAGGGCTTAGTGTATTACTAGTTGATGTTTCTCTTAGTTAATTCTAGATGTTATTACTGTTTTTCTCTTGCATTTGTTGTTGGATGTAACTGGGACCCCGTGTACATAATCTCGTTTTCATCACTTGTGCGGTGCCACATGCGGTGCAAATGACAATAAAGACTCTCTGACTCTAACTCTGACATGAAATTTTGATGAGTTAAGCACTTGCTGTGTTATATGAATGATTATTGTTTGAATTGATAGTTAGAATTGATTTTGTTTAAGAGGGAGCAGATATGATAAGACATTTTTTTCTTCTTCTGCTTCCCTTCATTTTATGTTTTTTTTTTTTTTTGAAAATGTGTTTGAGTTTTTTAAATGGAAATGAAAATGAAATGAATAAATAAATGAAACGAAACGAAAATGATCTGGCTTAAGCAATGCTGCTTTCCAGAATCTGGTATGTACATGTTCTTACAAAGTGCTACAGAAATACAAAGTAATTTGTATTCATATTGCTAAAGCATTTAGGATAAATATGTACCAAACCACCTCTGAATTTGACCGAAATGATCAGATCTGTCCTCAGTCCATCCTGAGAGTGTACAAACTTTGTATTGCACTGTCTCTTTGGAACTGATCACCAGGAAAGGGCGTCAGAAATAGGGCAGAGTGTTGGCTGAGGAGCTTTGGTAACTGATGAACTTTATCATAAGTACACTTGAATGTTGAGCAGTGATAGTTACACCAGCTAGTCAACATATGCACACAACTCTATATACATAGTCTAATTTAAAGTAAATATTTGCTGTTTAACGATTTTCATTACTCCTCTCCTTTTATTTTGTCACATTATTTTATTCTGTGCAGTTCACAGCCAACCAAATAACTCTAGCTCTTTGCGGCAGCCAATGCAAACAGCATATTTAGAGCAGCCTTCCTTTCGCTGTGGCTTATCCACTCACCCTTTTTCTTGCTGTGTCTCCTAAGTAGACATGTCTAGTTACAGTCTAAAATGGCCTTGTGAAAGAGGACGGGAGTTAAGATGGCATCCCCGGAGACTTTTCAGAGAAGTAATTTAATAAACTGTGATATTTTCCCACTCCACAAGGGAAAGGGAATAGGTTCAGAAAGTAATGAAACTCAGCTGTTGAATTTTTAATATTAAAGAATCAATTTCCTGTTCTTGAACATAACCCAGTAAAGGAATCACTCTCTTCTGTTTCCTTTTGTAACAAGCAACATGTACCATTGATTAGAACGGCTAGAATCCAGTTCTCAGCAAGGAAGGATGTAAAGGTTTAATGCAAACATTTGTTTAACAGTCTGTTTTGGCTCCCATGCAATTTCCAGCATTTCAGTAACAGCAGGAAACAGATTTTTCTAATCACTGTTACCATTCAGAGTGTAAAAAACAAACACCTGAATAAATGTCTGGTCATGTTTGATCTTGGAAAAAAATGTTTAAAAAAATCATTATTATTCTATAAATTGCAGAAAATATAATGTATATTTTTAGTGCAGCATAATTCATTACTACATTTGCATTGATAAAAATAAATAACAACTTAAAGCAACACATGAAAAAAATTACACCAAGGACCAATTTGTGATTCATGATAAAAAATGTTTAAAAATAAACAACTAGTAAAGTTTTCCCACAGGTGTTAAAATAAACAAACAAATAAATAAACAAACAAACAAATAATAAACAAACAGGTGGGTAATGTGACGATTGTGGCTATACCCAGATATAAGGACCAATGAGAACAGAGGCCAAGACACAGAATCTGTTTACTAGGGGGTGTAAATCACCAGCTTTACCACCATACGATATTATAGTGATTTGTTTGTATGACGATATGATTTTCATCGATATCACAAAGTCTCTCACAATACAATTTTGATTCTATTCGATTCACAAGTCTGCGATCGATATATTGCCATATCAAATGCCCATCTCATTTACATAAATTTACAAAAACAATTCAAATATAATTTCACCATTTTATTTATGTTATTACAGGCACCATGTATTTAAATTATAATAAAAAAAATGTGTTTTTCTTAATTAATGAAAAAAAAAGACCTGTTCAGTTTAGTCTCCCATTTATCATGTTTAAATGCATTTTTTAAACCAGTTAACTTAAAAGTGCTCTGATTACCTTTCAGTTATAAAGAAACAAAAATAGATATCGGGCTTACATAACATGACTATCAATGCCGTGTTTCTTTTTCAAGTGAACAACCAAAGTTGTTGTTTCCCAAGTATTTTAACTCACACTGCACCTGTTGCATACGACATGAGTTGTGTCTTAACGTTTGTCTTAAAGGTTTTAAGAATCGGTTGGAATCCTGACAAAAACCAATGCAGACATGTTCCTGTTTTTGATTTTCTACATTATAATGTTTTGCTATGCTACTTTGTTTAAATTTGTTTTAAAAAAAACTGTATTTTTCTCTTACGTTTGTCTATTGTTGATTGTTCAAGGAAAATCTACTGTTGCTGTTGTCATCATTCTTTAGTTTGTAGCAGGTCTCTCTTGTAAATGAGTCATTGAGGCTCAATGAGATTAACCTGCCTAAATAAAGGTTGAATGAATGTCTGTTGAGCTGTCCTGTTGGAATCAAAATATTTCCACAGTGTTGATTTAAACCCAGCAGGAGAGTGAAATTCTTTATCTGTGATTTCTGCCTTGTCTGCCTTGTTGCTGAGGCGCCCGCAGAGCGCAGCCGCGCACGGAAATGGCGACACAGACATGTATTGGTAATTTCAAAATGAAAGCACATTTTAAAGATGACGATATGAATCAATGTTTTAGTTTTGCCACAATGTAATCTACTTATTAATAATTTAATCAATATATCAATGTAAATCGATGTATTGTTAAACCCCTACTGTTTACAGTTTATTTACAAGGTGAGATAAAAGCAATAAGCCAGGGGAGGGTCTGGAAGCCCAAGGATCAAAGAGGTGGTTAGATGAGTGTCTTCTGAGGCCTCTTGTGCTCCTCATGCTCATCAAGTTGCAGGATCACAGGTGTAATTATAATCTGACTGCAGGATCAGGAGCTGCATGGCAGAGCAGAACTCCGACAGGTTAACAACTCATTCAGTTTACTTAACTTATATTGAACCAATTCACAACAGAAAAGGACACTGAACGAAAAAAGTTCAATTTATATGAAACTACATCCAATTCAGTTCAGTTCTAAACAAATCCAATTATAATACAATGCAATTAGACTCAGTACTTTACAAAATGACATTTAGTAAAAGTTGTATTTTTAATTAAACCAGCAGATTGTGTTGAATCTGCACTAATAATTGGCTTTTTAAGCATAACTCTTCATAAATAATTATTTAATTTCGCTTATAACATTTCAACCCCCACTGCTCCATCTGGTCTTGTCCCCCCGTCTACGTTCTCATACTTATTCTTGCTTCATGCTGGTGAAGATTCTCAGTCGTCCAGGACATGATAAAATCAGAACAAGCGCTCAATACAAAAACAACTGGACTTTATTTGTTGCAGAAAACGTTTCACCCTTCATCCAAAGGGCTTTTTCAATTCAAAAGAGCAGCTGTGAGACATAAGTTTTATACAGGCTGACATGCCTGTATGGCAGGTGCGTGGCATGTCAGCCTGTATAATATGAAGAAGGGAGCAGCCGAAAAAACAAAAAGGCTGTTGAATCACCCAACACTTTCACACTGAACATTAAACTTGTTCCACCTCACCTGACCTGACTGCCTACGTTCACGTTGTTGCTAACAACTGAGGCACAAGAGAAATTGTAGACAAACACATTTCATGGTATTTCTTGCCAACCATCTCTGTATTTTGGAGCTAGAGGTAATGAGCACAAAAGAAAGCTTGACTGAAAACCCAAGAGCATCACACATGCTGGCAGGGCTTCATCCTTGGTACTAA
>JBBPBX010039301.1:15112-29957 GCA_038048925.1 Garcialebias charrua
ATATAAGGCTTTAAAACAGACTAAGTAGTAAAAGTGTACAAAATGCCCTTATTGCACAGTTAATCTGAAGGTTTATATCAACTGAAGACCCAAACATGTTTTTTGTTGTTTTTTGGCAACTGTTTGTAAGCATGTTTATTTCAGCTGTTTTTACATGATGGTAAACATGAGATGATTTGTGCCAACGAACCAATCACAAGAAGCTATTCTAGGAACTACTAAAACAATACTACCTGGTTTTCATGCATAATTTAATTCACAACTTCTTATGGAGAAGGGATTAAACCAAACCTAGTGACAGATGTGACTCCTTTACTAAATTATATTCCTCATTTGCTTGGAACATGCTGAAAGTCTCTCACCTGCTCTCAGTTAGCTGAAGGCTAGAGCTTTTCATTCATGGTTCTGGTTTCCTTTCAGATTTAGATGGAAATTACACTGAACCGTTTAAAAATGTACAAAGTATTTATTTTTTAAATCTTTTTGACCTTAACCCATTCCCACCACATTTGATCCAGTTGACAAGTATTTGATAATTAGCGCAGGTTTTATTCCTTTCCTCGCTTCTGTCAAGGCTGCCAGCTGTTTGTTTACTGCAGATGCTCAATGACGCTCCTTTTACCCCCAACTCCACCGCAATGAGTGGCAGAGAGAGAGAGAGACAGAGAGGGAGAGGTCAGGTGATGATTTATGACCGAGATGCTGCATTCCAGCACAGGATGATTAATCTCTTCTGGGAACACTTCACAAGTACGAGTTTAACCTACCTCGGCCTTGCACACGCACCTACGCACATACGCATACACAGACGGTGGAATGCACAACATAACCGTACACAAGCATAAACACACGTGTGCTCAGCATGCAGGACATAAATGCAGGGGCAGAGTGCATGCGAGTGTTTTTGTATGCCATCCATGTGCAGCGACACCCCAGTCTCTCTTTCCTGACATCCCTCTCTTAGTCTCTGCCTCTTTCATTCTTACTGTTCCTCCCTCCCCCCACTGGCATCAGTGGTGCAAAGTCTCACATTTACCCCTCTCCTCCTTTGCCTTGTCCATTCATCACAAACAGTCACAGACACTCACTCTCAGAGGCGGAGTGAGAGAGGTATGGGAGAATCTCATGGTGAGGCCATTTGGCTCCGGTATCAGTGAGCATAAGGCTATAGGATTAGTGCTGCTAGGTGCTAAAAGCTTCAGTGTCTTAATAATAGGCACACAGGAAGGTGGGGACGGGCTGTATCTGTACGATACGGCTGCCTCTGTGTGCAGAAGCAGGTGCTCTGCGTAGGTACGAATACTCTTTGGCGGTCCTGGGCCTGCACATTGAGAGGATTTGAAGTGTAAATACAACAGTCTGCATCCGAGGCTCTATTACTTGAGCACACTTCAACAAATTGTTCCACAGTTAAACTCATTGAAGCACAGAGGGAGGTTGAACACATTTTTGTTATAATGAAGTCATTTATTGTAATGAGGAACATTTACAGTAAACTGTGGCTATGTTTTAGCCATCACTGCTTCCTTCTGTTTCCTTTATTTGGTACCACTTTACAATAAGGCTCCCCTTATAGATGGCTAATAAATAGTTTATAGATATGTTAATTCCTCTAAAAACACATTATAAATCATTAATAACTGTTTATTATGCATTAATTAAGGGTGACAGAGAGACAAATCTGGCCAGTTTCTTGCCAAATAGTGAGCCAAATTTGTTCACCTATATTTCATCTAGAGTTGTTATATTAAACATTTAAGACTAAGTTACTACTTTGTTAGCACAATAAGCATTTGTAAACTTTTTTTTTTTTTTAGGATATATAAGCTATAGATACTATATTGTCCAGACTATAAGTTGCACTGTTTTTCATAGTTTGGCCAGTCCTGCAATGTTTAGTCTGAAGTGACTTATGTATGTTTTTCCCCCATTCACGACGCTACTTTTGACTGACATGTTAAATGTTCATTCAAACTGACATGAACCAAAGAGTAAACATTGCCATGTTGTAGCTGCGAGAGGGTCGTAGGCTTTTGACAACTATAACATTTACTGAGAGACAACTGATAATAAACCCATGTAGGCTACATGTAAAATGCCCCTAAAAGGGATATGGAATGAGATTGGTGAATTTACTGGTAACTTGCTTGTCGGACTCATTGGCTTGTTATATTAATTAAACCTGTTCAGAATCTCAGATATGTTCTGTGTGTTATTGTTAATTCATATTAAATATCTGTTCTTGCACTTTGTGAAAACATTTCTAAATAAATGTGTCTTAGACTCCGAAGTGAATTATATGTTTATTTCCTCTTCATGAGGCATTTTTTGATTGATGTGGACTATAATCCGGAGTGGATTATCGTCTGGAAAATATGGTACTGATAATGGAGTGATTAAGTACAATATTATAAAGAAATAGGTTTACAAGTGATCATTGTGCTTACAATGTAGTAACTTAGTCTGAAATGTTTAATATAACAACTCTAGATGAAATATAGGTGAACATATTTGGCTCACTATTGCGTAAGAAGCTGGTCAGTTTTGTCTCTCTCAGTTTTGGGGTCAACCTTAATTAATGCATATTAAGCAGTTATTAATGATTTATAAAGTGTTTATGAAGGAGTTAAATAATGTATATATAAACTATTTATTAGCCATCTATAAGGGGAGTTTTATTGTAAAGTGGTACCCTTTTTATTTATTTTTTTGTTCAGCTCTTTATTACAAACCGGATTCCCAAAAAGTTGGGACACTAAACAAATTGTGAATAAAATCTAAATGCAATGATGTGGAGATGGCAAATGTCAATATTTTATTCGTGATAGAACATAGATGACAGATCAAAAGTTTAATCTGAGTAAATGTAACATTTTAAAGGAAAAATGTGTTGATTCAAATCCGATAATTCTCACGTTCATGCTAAGTTGTTTACGGCTTGGTGGGGGAGCAGTGTGCTGGAACTACTCTGACTGATGAAGCCCTCTGGAGTGAGGGTGAAACGTTTCTACTAAAAAGAAACTGTCCAGATTACTTGATTGAGAATTATTGGATTTGATAACTGGATTACTGAGCATGAACTTTCTTGTGTTGATTCAAAATTTCACGGTGTCAACAAATCCTAAAAAAGTTGGGACAAGTAGCAATAAGTGGCTGGAAAAAGGAAATTGAGCATATAACGAACAGCTTGAAGACCAATTAACACTCATTATGTCAATTGACAACATGATTGGGTATAAAAAGAACTTCTCAGAGTGTCAGTGTCTCTCAGAAGCCAAGATGGTAAGAGGATCACCAATTCCACCATTGTTGTGCAGAAAGATAGTGCAGCAATACCAGAATGGTGTTACCCAGTCCAGCCAAGCTAAACAGGCGCTCGCTTTCAATGCTTGTACATGGGGCAGAGAGATTCGGGCAAGTAGAGCAAGATGAGGGAAACAATTTTCATTGATCCTCCAGTAGACCAATGGGTCCTGGCCCCTTTCGACAGGAACCTCCGATAGGTAGTTCTGTACCTGCATAGCTGAAGGGCTGGCCAGCTGTTGCTCCTTTTCAATGTTCTCCTTTAAGATTTCATCTTGAACTGCAAACAGTAGACTACACCTTTTTGCTGCAGATTCATCGATGTCAGGAGGTCCCACTTCAGAGAATGTTCCTGCAGCAGGTGTGCATCTGGTCCCCCCCTCTGCTGAGAAGTAGCGATTCTTGTACCTTGTTTTGCATAAACAAAGAAAGATGGGTCAATCATTGTGTTTTGTATACATTAAAAGTTTTTTTAATTGCATGTAAATAAAGAAAAGCATATGAATGCATTTCTTTATTTACATGCAATTAAAAAAACATTTAAATTAAATTTAAAATAAACATTTCTTGATTATTGAAATTTTCAATCAAGAAATGTTTATTTTAAATTTAATTTAAATGTTTGTTGAAATATAGTAGTAGGCTAAAAGTAATTGTGATTAAAATATAATACAGTATTCACAGTTACTTGCCTTGGATCCAGAATAGTGGCCAAGCTGTACAGGGGCTCATCATGCTCAAAGTTGATGAATCTTCTCACAACAGCCTCCAGCAGTGTAGCTTTGGCTTTACCCACACCACGGTCTGTGCTTGAGTACTTGATGACGTTCGAATTGTTCGTCAATCCACTGTGCAGTAAAACTTAACATGGACATTAAACTTACAGCAGAAGTCCAGATGTCTGTTGTAAAGCTGAGTGTATTTGGATTAGCTTTTAGCAGGTTGCGGGTGTCTCTCAAAGCTTGGCTGAACTCCGGTAACGAAACATCAGAAATATATATTCGCCTCGGCATATCGGTCTTTTGCACGTGACGTCACGGCTCATATATTTTTGCACTTACGGTCGCCATGTTGGGTGTATGCCGGTTCATTTAAACAGAGGAAGTCCATGTTAAACACAGTGCGATACAGAACAATAACATCAGCAAAATGCAAACTAAATATAAAAATGAGCAGAAGCCTTATAGAGAGAAACTCAACCTTGAAGCCAGAGAACGTTACATGGTGAAGTTAGCTTCAATTAACAACATTGATCCTTACGAGGTAGCAGCTAAGGCATGGACTTCCTCTGTTTAACTGAATGGGTATCCACGGAAAATGGCGACCGGGAGTGCAAAATGTCACGTGTCTGCAAAAGACCGATTATTATCGTGGGCTCACGTGCTGCATTAAGCTTCTAAAACTTTTGTCCTCAACGATTGAAAAGGGCTGGTCGTTTAATGCCATGAACTCCATCACTTTCCTCATGGTAGCTTTACTCTTTTCGTTGCTCATAAAAGTTAACAGCGACACACCGACTGGCTCTTTGATAGCGCTAGCATTAGCTTAGCTTGGTTGCTCGCTTCAAACGTTGCACACTTGGCTGCGTGGCGATTTCTTATTATGGCGAACAAGGCTTGTTGTATTAAAGGTTTTTGTTGTGGCTCCACCACGACTTACTTCAGCTTTACACAAATTGCGATCTTTTGCTCATTTTAAAATAGAACTTCCAAACAGACAACATGGCTGCTCCGAGTGAGTGACCTGTGTTGACTGTTTAACGCGCATGTGCAGACGTGACCTGGTGCGCGGGTCTGAGTCAGCCCCCTCTCAGCCGCCCACCCCCACCTCCTCTCACAGCAGAGAAAAAGGGACAGCGGCTGATTTTCAGAGGCATGGATAAAATCGGTGGATAAATTCTGCTTCTCATTTAACGATCGGTCGATTGCCGATTTCCCCAAATTAAGGAAATCGGGGCAGATCGGCCGGCCGATTTATCGGTGCATCCCTAATTCAGAGCTTTAAAAACAAACATCAGCAGCTTGAACTGTATCCTGAACTGAACCGGGAGCCAGTGTATAGAGGACAGGAGTGATGTGTTCATATTTTCGTGTGTTGTACTGAATTCTGCTGCTCGCTTTTTGACCAAGTTGTAAACGGGAGATAGAAGATTGATTTATTCCAATGTATAAAGCATTACAATAATCAAGTCTGGAGTTCACAAAGGCATGGATGGTTTTCTCCAGATCACTACGGATAAGGAGTGCCTTTACTTTAGAGAGCAGACGGAGCTGAAAGAAGCTGGTTTTGACAACAGAACTGATCTGTTTATCAAGTTTAAGTTGGAGTCAAGCTCCACTCCAAGATTTCTGACCACCTGGTTGAAGTAGGAGAGCGGAAAACCGAAACTGGGACTGGGAAGGATGTTGCTGGTGTCACTGGATGCACCAAATAAAATTCATTCGGTTTTATCAGTGTTTAAGTGGAGAAAGTTTTGAGAGAGCCAGTGCTTAATGACATTTAAGCAGTTGACAATAGTGTTTGAACTGAGTGAGGGATTGAGAGTGACCGGCAGATAGATTTGTAGGTCGTCTGCATACAGATGAAAAGACAGATTATGACGTGCAATGATTGGTCCTAATGGCAGCATCATAACAGCATGCCTAGCTCAGCCAATGCATTATGATGCCGGTAAGAATGATTGGCGCGCACACGTCACCAATTAAATCGAGGTCAGAGCTAGAACGTTTAGCTCAACCGAAGTGTATGATGCCAGTGAGAAGACTGGAAGCGGGGAAGGCACGATCACATGCCTCATCAATCAAAAACAATATCAGATTAGAAGCCCAGTTCAGCCTAAGCAGTATGATGCCGGTAAGAATGATTGGGATAGGAAGGCACGAACATACACTGTCACCAATCAAAAGAAAGGTCAGAACCAGGAAGCTTAGTTCAACCAGACTGACACGATGCAAGTAAAAAATAGATATGAGAGGCACAAGCCTCAGTGACGTAAAACAAGGCCAAACAGAGAGAGGCTAGCACTGCTAGCGCAATCAAAACTGCTTGAGAGAGGGTACACAATGTTAACCGTCACCAAGGAAAAAAACAAGGCCAAACTGAGAGGCTAACACAAGCAGCTTAACCTAACCGATCAAGGTTGGCAAAGAAAATGTTTGGGAGAGGGTGCAAAAAGCCAACCTTCACCAAAGAAAAAACAAGGCCAAACTAAAAGAGGCTAGAACACAGGTGGTTGCGTAAACCAAACAAATACAGTAGACTACTTACGGTAGACATTGAATCCTACCTGAAATCATCTCAGGAAGCGGACGAAGCCGCAACCAATGGCAGAAAAGCTACCGTTGAAACTCACACACTTGGAAGCTTCAAGGTACAGTAAGACAACTTGCATATAAATCCACACAGTAGTCTCCTCGCGGGGCGGAGCTGCTGCACGAACGCCAGCAAAATAAGCAGAGACTACTCACCAGAGTTAAACACAGTAGTCAAGGCTACGGTCGCCCACAATGAAATGCCTCCACAAAGGTTAAACCGTCGCGGCCCACGAAGGGGAGCACGCTGCTCCAGCTAACAAGCTATCGGGCCTCCAGCAACGGTAGAGAAAAGATCCAAAGGTCTGAAGCCTTGGATTGAACTGCGTGAGAAGAAAGAAGGAAGAAGTGAAATACGGATAACGATAGGCTATATAGCCTCTGATTGCTTATCCGGTCACACCTGTGACGTCGTTGATATAATTACTCGAACAGCGCGTACGCGAAGGTAACATTCAGTGCTTTCAGCACCGCCCTCTGGTGGTCAGGAGGGATGAAATAGAACTACACGTGTCATAAGTTGCATTGTACAGTCAGTCATTGTCTTGCTGATGAGGCCTGACCATCCAATAATGGAGTTTAGCTTATCTGACCATAGCACTGTTGCTTTTTTAATGTTTATGGTTTCTTTCTTCTTTGCAGAGTATGTAGCATTGTACACATATGAATCTCCAGAGCCTCGTGACCTGACATTTAAAGAAGGAGATGTGATATTGGTGAACAAGAAAGAAGGAGAGTGGTGGAACGGCTCGACGGGAGAGCACTCTGGCCTATTTCCAAGCAACTATGTCAAACCTAAAGAGGCAGACGTAAGAACACTAACACATATGCACATATGCTTAAACTTTTGTGTTCATGAGGAGCTGTTCTGTCATTTTCTAGACTAGTTTGCGTTTATGTAAAAATAAATGTCATTGTCACCGTAAATTGTTCATCTAAGTCGGTGGTTCCCAGGGTGGGGGGGGGGTTGCATAATATGTCTGCTTAGAGGTTGTAAAAATTTTAATTTATTGTCTGTGTAACAACTTTAGAACATATGTCCTGATGCATGCTCAATAATCCAGGTAGAAAAATCTAAAAAACTTTTGTCTGGTCCTCGGGACATTCAAAAAACAAAACTAAACAAAAAAAAAACTGTAAAAATGTTTTGTCTTTCATCCGAAAGACTTCTTCAGTCTGAGGTGCTGTATTCAGCTGTCTTATAAATAGCACCTTCTCGCAGTGGATCAACCAGTTTGCTGCTGACAGCCAAAACCAGCTGCTCACATGATTTAGGAGGACCATCAGCCTAATGATGGATCGTTAGCACCCTAATGGTTGCTTGCTATCACTCAGCCCCTTGTGAATAGCAAGCAACAGTCAGGGTACTAGCGAGTCTTTTAGGAGAGGGGAGTAGCGAGGGATTGGCCGGTCTCAGACTGACCAGGAAGTAAGAAGGGTGGTCTTTGAGGAAAATGCATTGGGAACCACTGATCTAAGTTATGCTGTGTTTAAATTGAGATATATTTAAAATCTAACTGAACTCCACTTGTTTTTTGTTTCAGACATCAAGCATATCTGGAAAGAAAAAACAAGGTAAAATATTTTTAATGTTTTCACAAGATTCACACAAATGTAATGTGAAAAATTAAACACACCTTGTTTAGTTTATTGAGTTTAATTAGCTTGAGCAAGAATATTTTGGATGTTTTGTGTAGAAAATTGGCCAGCCACTAGGGAGCACAAGCCAGTGTATCTCTTGTGCCGGTCCCAAGCCCGGGTAAATGGTGAGGGTTGTGTCAGGAATGGCATCCGATGTAAAACACTTGCCAAAACCATAATGCGAGTTCATCAAAGTGAAACCATACCGGATCGGTCGAGGCCCGGGTTAACAACGTCCGCCACCGGTGCTGTTGACAAACAGGGTGCCGGCGGAAATTGTACTACTGTTAGTCGAAGACCCCGAGGAGGGAAACGTGTCAGGAGACAGAGGGAGAGGAGGAAAGTGAAGAATGTAGGACTGAGGGTTGCAACTCTAAATGTGGGGACAATGACAGGCAAAGGTAGAGAGCTGGCTGACATGATGCAGAGAAGAAAGGTAGATGTTTTATGTGTCCAAGAGACCAAGTGGAAGGGCAGCAAGGCTCGCAGTATTGGAGCAGGGTTCAAACTGTTTTACCATGGTGTGGATAGAAAGAGAAATGGAGTAGGGGTGGTCCTGAAGGAGGAGTTGGCAAAGAATGTAGTAGAGGTGAAGAGAGTGTCAGATAGGGTGATGTGTCTGAAGGTAGAAGTAGAAGGTCTGATGCTAAACATAGTCAGTGGTTATGCTCCACAGGTTGGATGTGATGGGGAGGAGAAAGATAAATTTTGGAAAGATTTGGATGAAGTGATAGAGAGTATTCCCAGGGAGGAAAGAGTGGTGATTGGAGCAGACCTGAATGGACATGTTGGTGAAGGAAACAGAGGGGATGAGGAAGTGATGGGTAGGTTTGGTGTCAAGGAAAGAAACCAGGAAGGACAGATGGTGGTGGATTTTGCCAAGAGAATGGAAATGGCTATAGTCAATACCTATTTCCAAAAGAGGGAGGAACATAGAGTGACCTATAAGAGTGGAGGAAGGAGTACACAGGTCGACTACATTCTGTGTAGAAGAGGAAACCTGAGGGAGATTGGAGACTGTAAGGTTGTGGCAGGGGAGAGCGTGGCCAGACAGCATCGGATGGTTGTGTGTAGAATGACTGTTGTTGCGAAGAAGAGAAAAAGAGTAAAATCAGAGAAGAAGACCAAATGGTGGAAGCTAAAGAAGGAAGAATGTTGTGAGAAATTCAGAGACGAGCTGTTAAAGGCTCTGGGTGGTAAGAAAGAGCTTCCAAGTGACTGGGCTACTACAGCAACAGTAATTAGAGAGACAGGTAGGAAGGTACTTGGTGTGTCATCTGGACAGAGAATGGATGATAAGGAAACCTGGTGGTGGAATAGTGAAGTGCAGGACGCCATTCAAAGAAAGAGATTAGCCAAGAAGAAATATGACAGTGAGAGGACTGAAGAGAGGAGACAGGAATATAAGGAGATGGGACATAGAGCAAAGAGGGAAGTAGCTAAGGCAAAGCAGAGGGCGTACAATGAGTTGTATGGGAGACTGGACACTAAAGAGGGTGAGAAGGACTTGTACCGATTGGCAAGACAGAGGGATCAGGCTGGAAAGGATGTGCAGCAGGTTAGGCTTATTAAAGATGGGAATGGGAATGTTCTAACAAGTGAGGAGAGTGTGGTGGGAAGATGGAAGGATTACTTTGAGGAGCTAATGCAGTGTTTTTCAACCTTTTTTGAGCCAAGGCACAGTGTTTTCATTGAAAAAAGTCACGAGGCACACCACCAACCAAAATTGTAAACATAGATACACTGTATCCGCCTATATTAAATATATAGTCATTCTTATCAAAGTGTCTTGAATAGGAATGAAATTGCACTTAACATGCCTTCAAATACACCTGAACAGTGCCACAACAATATGGTCTTAAAATTAAAGAGGATGAAATTGCACTTAACATGCCTTGAAATAAACCTGAACAGTGCCACAAATTGTGGTCTTAAAATTAAAGAGGATGAAATTGCACTTAACATGCCTTCAAATACACCTGAACAGTGCCACAACAATATGGTCTTAAAATTAAAGAGGATGAAATTGCACTTAACATGCCTTCAAATACACCTGAACAGTGCTACCATTCTCTCTACATTTTACTCACTTAGTGTGACGCCTGTGCCTGTTTGGATGAACACAAAGCTGATATTCTGGCAGAAGAAAGACACACACGAAGCTCTTCCTCAACAGCTCTAAGTCTCTCTCTGCTTTTAGTTTTTATGGCAGTTAGGCTGGAGAAGCTCACTTCACACAGATATGTTGTGGAAAATGGGAGCAATGTCAAAATAGCTTTGTTTGCCAGAAAGGGGAACTCCTTGGCAGCAGTCAACCAAAAACTATCCAAAGGAAGATCAGCAAAGCTCAGCTTTAAACCACGATTTTGTCTCAGTTCAGATAGTTCTTCCTGCTCCTGTAAAGTCATGTTCCTGCCAACAACTGCTGAGCTGTATCCCTAACAAAGTCATAGCATACCTGAACTGATGACTCAAAAGAGATGTAAGCCTTGCTGTACAGTCTCACGTTCATGGTTTCTGCCTTCTTCTGATTTCCACTTGGGCTTTCATCTGGGTCCGAATTTTGTCCAGGGACCAGACCGGATTTAGTATTTTGTCTTTTGAAAAAGTTTTCCATTGCTGTTTGTTTGAGAAGGTCCTCGCTGTTTGTTTTGCTCACTGCTACACGTCACGTTCATGTGCCGCTACTTCTCTTGTTTTAATGTGCGACGCTATGCTCCATACTGCCACCTATCGCGCGGTAAGGAAATTACACCAGTTAATAAAAAATTCATAATTTACTAATTTTACACGTAACACCAGACGATCTCTCGCGGCACACTGGTGTTCCGCGGCACAGTGGTTGAAAAACACTGAGCTAATGAATGAAGATAATGAAAGAGAAAGAAGAGTGGAGCTCATAGAAACTGTGGACCAGGAAGTGGGAAAGATTAGTGAGGGTGAAGTCCGGAAAGCTTTGAAAAGAATGAAGAAGGGGAAGGCAGTAGGACCTGATGACATACCAGTGGAGGTTTGGAAATGTCTTGGAGAGGTGGCAGTGAGGTTTTTGACTCAAATATTTAATGGAATATTTGAGGGTGAGAAAATGCCTGAAGAATGGAGAAGAAGTGTGCTGGTTCCCATTTTTAAGAACAAGGGTGATGTACAGAGTTGTAGCAACTACAGGGGAATTAAGTTGATGAGCCACACGATGAAGATCTGGGAGAGAGTTGTGGAAGGAAGGCTTAGACAAGAGGTGACTATCTGTGAGCAGCAGTATGGTTTCATGCCAAGAAAGAGCACCACAGATGCCATCTTTGCTTTGAGGATGTTGATAGAGAAGTACAGAGAGGGTCAGAAAGAACTCCATTGTGTGTTTGTGGATTTAGAAAAAGCATATGACAGGGTGCCAAGAGAGGAGGTGTGGTATTGCATGAGGAAATCTGGAGTGGCAGAAAAGTATGTTAGACTGGTACAGGACATGTATGAGGACAGCAGGACAGTGGTGAGATGTGCTGTAGGAGTGACAGATAGCTTCAAGGTGGAGGTGGGATTGCATCAAGGATCGGCTCTGAGCCCCTTCTTGTTTGCTCTGGTGATGGACCGACTAACAGATGAGGTCAGGCAGGAATCCCCATGGACTATGATGTTTGCAGATGACATTGTGATCTGTGGTGAGAACAGGGAACAAGTGGAAGAGAACAGCTTTATTTATTCCATTCTAGACGAAGTATTTCTTCTTTTGGGAAAGTGAAAAGGCTCACTTGTTCACTGATGATATTAGAACACCCAAATGCGACACAACGTAACAGCATTTTTCCAAGTAAAAAAAAGGCGATCTCCAGACAGGCGCAGACTGCCTCTGCCCGATACTACGTCACAAATGTTGCATTCACGTGTAATCGGATTTCCCGTGAATAAACACAGCGCAAAGTTTAAAATCACTTTTAAATCAAAATTAAATTGATTTATCATTTTGCTTGTACAAACGAACATAGTTGAATGATACAACATACCGTATATATATATTGAGCAATTTTATGCATAGTTCAAACATCATGTCAGTGGACCTTTAAGTTATCATCATCAACCGTGCATAACATCATCAAAAGATTCAGAGAATCTGGAACAATCGCTGTGCGTAAGGGTCAAGGCCATAAAACTACTGGATGCTCGTGATCTCCTGGGCCCTTAAACGTCACTGCACCTCAAACAGGAATGCCACTGTCAAGGAAATAACAGAAGGGGCTCAGGAATACTTCCAGAAAGCATTGTCAGTAAACACAATCCACTGTGCCATTTGCCGTTGCCAGCTGAAACTCTACAGTGCAAAGAGGAAGCCATTTCTAAGCAAGCTCCACAAGCTCAGATGTTTGCACTGGGCCAGGGGTCATTTAAAATGGAGTGTAGCAAAATGGAAGACTGTTCTGTGGTCAGATGAGTCACGATTTGAAGTTCTTTATGGAACACTGGGACGCCATGTCATCCGGACCAAGTTGTTATCAACGCTCCGTTCAGAAGCCTGCATCACTGATGGTATGGGGTTGCATGAGCGCTTGTGGCATGGGCAGCTTGCATGTCTGGAAAGGCACCATTAATGCAGAGAACTATGTTCAGGTTCTAGAACAACATATGCTCCCATCTAGACGTCATCTCTTTCAGGGAAGACCCTGCATTTTTCAACAAGATAATGCCAGACCACATTCTGCAGCAATCACAACATCATGGCTACGTAGGAGAAGGATCCGGGTACTGAAATGTCCAGCCTGCAGTCCAGATCTTTCACCTATAGAGAACATTTGGCGCATCATAAAGAGGAAGGTGTGACAAAGAAGGCCCAAGACGATTGAACAGTTAGAGGCCTGTATTAGACATGAATGGGAGAGCATTCCTATTTCTAAACTTGAGAAACTGGTCTCCTCTGTCCCCAGACGTCTGTTGAGTGTTGTAAGAAGAAGGGGGGATGCCACACAGTGGTAAAAATGGACTTGTCCCAACTTTTTTGGGATTTGTTGACGCCATGAAATTTTGAAACATATTTTTCCCTTAAAATGATACATTCTCTCAGTTTAAACTTTTGATCTGTGATTTGTGTTCTATTCTGAATAAAATATTAGATGTTGGCACCTCCACATCATTGCATTCAGTTTTTATTCACAATTTGTTTAGTGTCCCAACTTTTTTGGAAACCGGTAATATTGTTGGGGGAAACTACACTTTTAGGCTCAGCAGCTCATGTTTGCCTCCTTTGCAGAAAATAAAATTCAGCTGGATGTGTTCAGCATATTTTTTCACTAGTCTTTATTTCCAAGCACTCGTTCATCTACATTCCCTTCAGCTGTCAAAAATTTAAACGTTTCTTCTTTTTTTCTCTCTCCCATAAAATTAAAGTTTCAACATTGACTTTGCTATTCTATTAACTCTCCTATTCTGTTTTCATGAGCCAGTCTGTGTTGGGGTTATTATGAGGATCCAGTTTCTGTTGTAGTTTGTACCAAATTTTGAGGTTCTTGGAGAAATAATTTTACATTAATTTGCCCGTGGACATGAGGTGGAGTAGCTAGTTGGAGATAACTTTGTTGTTGTAAAATGTAAACTTATTTAGGTTTGAATGGTTTTTAAGGTTCGTTTAAATTGCTCACTAGAACCATACGTTTTGTGTCATTTTCTTTTTGGTCCTATGAGTTTTTTTATATATATTTTTTTTTTTGTCACTCAAATTTCCAGTTTGAAAATCTTGACATGTCAAGATTAATTTCGCCTACTTTTTTAATGTGTGAATCCAAATTTTTATCAAAAATATTTGAATGCATGATAAATGTGTGAAATTCCTTTTAAAATAATATTGTAATTTAATTATATTTTAGTACAACATTAATTATATTTTAGTACAACATTTGTGTCACAAGTGTCCCCTTATATGCCTGTAGAAACACAAGTACAGATCAGGCGTTCTGCCTCAGTTCAAGTTATTTCGGTGTCTCGTGTGCACAGAAATCGCCCAGGTGATTCGAGCCCACCCCTCTTCTGGCCCCGACCAGCTGAGTCTGGAAAATGGCCAGCTAATTCTCATTTTTGGCAAGAATGCTTCTGGCTGGTGGCTTGGAGAACTTCAGGTCAGTGATGAACCTGTTCATATTTATTCTTTCAGAGTGCAGTGGATCATCATTAACTATGTTTACATGGACATAAGTAATCGGATTAAAGCGTGTGTGACATGATTTTGTAACTATGCATAAAATTGCCCAACATAAATATCTTGTATCATTCAGCTATGTTAGTTTTTGCAAAAAAACTTATAAATATATTTAATTTTGATTTAAAAGTGATTTTAAACTTTGCGCCTTGTTCATTCACGGGAAATCCAATTACACGCGAATGCAACATCTGTGACGTAGTATCGGGCAGAGGCAGTCTGCGTCGTTCTGGAGATCGCCTGCCTCGGAGCCCCCTCGCTTCCTGAAAAGGTAAAACTCAAATAAATACGGGTGCAGACCTAAATTAGAACCTGCTGTTTCTTGTTCATCTAACTTTCTGCTTCCTAAACTGAAGACAAATAGCTCAAATCTTCACTTAGATTGCTAAATTCGTCGGGTTTTAAATTGTCCGCC
>JBBPBX010039302.1:0-29957 GCA_038048925.1 Garcialebias charrua
CGGATCCGGAACGCATGCAGTGTAAATTCGGGGTAACTCCTCCAACGTGTGGGAGTTCTTGAAGCTTCACAGAGATTAAAAAAACTGCAACATGCAGTTTTCAAAAGTGACGACACGCGAGAACCCCGCTGATGAAAACATGACAGAGTCGTAAACTAACTAACTTCACCACGGTGTGTATCACTAAATCAGAAAACTAAAAAGCCCCTCCTAAATTCACTGTTGGTGGTTATTAAAATGTCACCTGTTCATTGGGTAAAGTTAATATTTTTATACATGCAGTTGAGTGTCACCATAATTGTTTAGTAAAATGGCACGTTGTGTTAGAAATACAACTAAATAAAAATTAACAAAATAAAAGTCAATTGCACCCCTAAAGCCACTGTGATAAAGTGTCACATTAATTTAATTATCTTAGCCACAGGAGTGAGTTTAAAAACAGGATGATGTCTATATGAACTAGTTGAATGAGGCGTCTCTAAAATATCCTGATGCATGATCAATAATAATTAAAACAAATTTTTAATCTGTCCACAGGACCTGACTTTATTTTGTTAGATGTCTCTAAAATAGTTATTGAATCAAGTGTTTACATGTAGGTAAACCTAGATGTTTAACAACTTGTTAAAATACACCAGAATGCAGGAAATGGCATCTACTTTATTCAAAAATTTCTGGCAAAACATTTAAGAAATGAGTAGAAAGAAATTTAAGAATTGAAAAAGACTTCTGGACAGAAGTCGAAACGTTTTCTGCAACAAATAAAGTCCAGTTGATCCTGTATTGAACGCCTTTTTTGATTTAAGAAATGAGTTTTTACTGTTAGTAAGTTTTATTTATGTAGCACATTTCACAGACATGAGAGTCACAAAGTGCTTTACAAAAGGAAAAATAAAATCATAAAATCACAGAAGTATATAAAAAAAGGTAAAATATAACAAACTCTAAAATCAATGTACAAAATTAACCAAAAGCCTGTCTGAAGAGATAAGTCTTAAGTTTTTAAATGCATCTGTTGACTCGGAGCAGCGCATTGTTAGCAAAATGTTCTGCTGTATTTGACTTGCTGCTGTTGTTGGTTGTTAATTTTTTGGTTGACACAATCTTTCCTATTTATGTTCTCATTAAATCAGGTTAGTAAATGACTTTTACCTGAAGCATGTTAAAAAATTACAAAATCTTTCGGGGGGGGGGGGTTGGCGCAACGTTTGTCACCTTTTTCATCCCTTCTGAGTTTGCAGGTATGAACTATGACTTATGCTCTCTGTACTGATTGAGCTCCCTGTAGCTGTTTTGCTTTGACTACTGAATATTCACAATATATTTCCACAACTGCATAACCCGCTTTTAGTCCCTCAGTCTCATTCCTGTAACAACAACCATCTGTAAACAGTTGTCTCACCTGTGGTCTCTCGAGGGGACTTGCTTCCACGTCTGGCCTCACCTTCTCCAGTTTGGACACAAACTCCTCACATTGGTGTGGTTATCCTTCTGTGATGCTGTCTGCCATGTTTATTCCTTCGTGTGTGAATGTAATATTCGGCGCTTCCAAGATTTTTGAAAGTCTGTGTTGTCTGAGAGCAGTCATGGTGAAACATTGTGAACTCACATATTCCACTACACTGTGTTGTTAGCACCTGCTAACTGACTACATGTGTTGTTTTTTAATTAGTTCAGCAATGCTAGCAGCATGTTGTGTGCATAGTGGATGCCTTTTTCCATGCTGTCCATCATTATAGAAAGGTACAGTACAGTAGTACTTTTCTGTCTCCCCCTTTTTTTGGAACAAAACTGCATTTACTGCCAGTTTTGCTACAGAAACATCCAGGAAAAGGGTGTAACTGAACACATCCTTAAAGGTATTGTGACATGATTTTGTAAATTTGAATATTTGTCAGAACATATATATCTTATATCATTGAGCTCTGGTCGTTTTTGCATAATAAATTATAAATATATTAAATTTTTATTCCAAGTTATGGTAGTTTTTTTCTCTGGGATACGCCCCTAAAAATCTGCGCATTTCCGCAAAATGTCATCTTGACGTGACAACGGGAAGGCACGCTCCAACGTGCATTTAAATAATAATGGCGGAGCATGTCCTATCGCGTCTGAGATATCATTTTGAGACAGTAAATCTTCCAAAACTCTCATTAATAAACACTCCCTGAATAAAAAAATTACAGATGTTACCTGATGGCGCAGACATAATTTAAAAATGCATACATAGCAACGTGTTTGCTCCGGGCTCTCGGCTAATTTTTTTAGAAGCTATCTTGGCTAACAAGAGTCCCTGACACCGGTCACGTCTGAGATATATCATTTTAAGACAGTAAATCATCCAAAACTCTCATTAATATCCCTCCCTCGAATAGAAAGAAATGAGAGATGTTACCTGATGGCGCAGACATAATTTAAAAATACATCATAAGCAACGTGTTTGCTCCGAGCTCTCGGCTAATGTTTGTTAGCTGCTATCTCGGCTTATTACCGGTCACGTCAGCGATATATCATTTTAAGACAGTAAATCATCCAAAATTCTCATTAATATCCCTCCCCAAATAGAAAGAAATGAGAGATGTTACCTGATGGCGCAGACATAATTTAAAAATACATCATAAGCAACGTGTTTGCTCCGAGCTCTCGGCTAATGTTTGTTAGCTGCTATCTCGGCTTATTACCGGTCACGTCAGCAATATATAATTTTAAGACAGTAAATCATCCAAAACTCTCATTAATATCCCTCCCCGAATAGAAAGAAATGAGAGATGTTACCTGATGGCGCAGACATAATTTAAAAATACATCATAAGCAACGTGTTTGCTCCGAGCTCTCGGCTAATGTTTGTTAGCTGCTATCTCGGCTTATTACCGGTCACGTCAGCGATATATCATTTTAAGACAGTAAATCATCCAAAACTCTCATTAATATCCCTCCCCGAATAGAAAGAAACGAGAGATGTTACCTGATGGCGCAGACATAATTTAAAAATACATCATAAGCAACGTGTTTGCTCCGAGCTCTCGGCTAATGTTTGTTAGCTGCTATCTCGGCTTATTACCGGTCACGTCAGCGATATATCATTTTAAGACAGTAAATCATCCAAAACTCTCATTAATATCCCTCCCCGAATAGAAAGAAACGAGAGATGTTACCTGATGGCGCAGACATAATTTAAAAATACATACATAGCAACGTGGCCTGTATCGCGGCTATTGTGTTAGCTATCTGATTCGGCTAGCTTGTTAGCAGCGAACAAACATAATCTGCCGTGATAATTGGCTTTATACACTCAAAGTGTATAAAGTAAAACAACATGAACTCACGTAAAATAAATAGTTTATAATCTAAAACACTACACACCTCCGATTATGTTTACACAAAGACTTACTCATCTCCTGGACAGTCTTCCGATGGTCCCTGCGTTGTTTCGACATGGTAGCTCCTGTGGGACTTTCTTCTGTAGATTTTCTTTTAAAAATAGTAGGAATAGCATCCGGTTTTAAAAGTCTTCTGAATCTTACTGGTAATCCTAAAGATTCTTTTATACCAGGTGCTGAAAACAATCGGCAGTGAAATGGTCGCTGCAGACATAGGACTCCTGGAACCCACCGGTCCTTGTCTGGTCCATTCTTGACAAAGTTTGTCATCTTTTGGAAATTTGTGAAGGCTCACTTGTTCACTGCTGATATTAGAACACACAAATGCGCTACAACGTGACGGCATTTTTCAAGTTACACAAATAAAAGAGGCGATCCTTCAGGAAATGAATTGTATGGCAAGCAGTTAACACACTTAACAAACGGGCAAGGCTCTGCCTTCTGCCCGTTGTCACGTCACACTGATGTGTCACGTCACACTGATGACGTATTGCGGGAATGCGCAGAATTTTAGGGGCGTATCCCAGCAAGTACCAGAGAAAAAATTAGCATAATTTAGAATAAAAATTTAATATATTTATAATTTATTATGCAAAAACGACCAGAGCTCAATGATATAAGATATATATGTTCTGACAAATATTCAAATTTACAAAATCATGTCACAATACCTTTAAGAACTTTATTAAAACTACCTGATGACAGGGCATACCCCTGTGGCAGATGAGTGTACCACCGCTGTTGACCTCTGTAGGTGAAAGAAAGCACTTTGAGATTTTTATTAATGAAAAGTGCGTTATAAATGGAATTCATTATTATTATTATTATTAAAACATTTCTCTACAGCATTCTGCAAGAGGCAGACAGAAAAAAAGCGTTAGCCAAATCATTGCAAGTATACCATTGTTGTGATGGATCTAGGGAAGAAATTGCCACATATGGATTTGGCACTGGGACTCAGTGTTTTTAATATAGCATTTATGGCTTTTAAGTCATGAGTCATACAGTATCTTCCTGTGTCTTTCTTTTCTACTGGCAAAATGGGTGTATTCCAAGGAGAAGCAAAGGGTTCTAACACTCCTGCTTACAGTAAGCCCTGTGTCAGTAGCCGTGTTTCCATCAAGGTTTCTAGATGCACATTTTGAAGTATCGCAGCAGAAAAGCTTAATGGAAACGGCAAAATGCGAAGTTACTTCCTCAAATTCGCCAAAAAGTTTATACGCTCGCTTGAGGTGGTTTTTGGGATCTTCGAAAATGAGCAGATGCGCAAAACGACAGATGGAAACAGATTTGCCGACTCAGTTCTGCCGTAGCGAACATTCACGTCACGTGACTGATCAGCTGTTTCCGCTCCGGACAACATGTAACATCGCTAAAACTAGTTGGCATGACAGAATAAATACAACTTGCCCGATAGCAACACGTACCTGAAATATTCTCTCCATTTTGACGAGATGTGTGGCCGGGTTCTGTTTTCAACCGCTACTTCCTGTTTACTGTAGACATGCGCAGTGCTGACGTCTGACGTAATGACGCTGACGTCTGACGTAATGACGCTGTGCGTGGCTTGGTAGATGCGCTACAAGCCAGTAGATGGAAACACTTCTGATCCGCATTAATTTGTATTTACATTTTTGCGAGATTTCAAAAATAAGCTCAAAATTCGAAATGAAAATGGATGGAAACACGGTTACTGATCCCCTCCTCAGCTTGAGGCTTGTGGGGATACTGTGAAATCCAAATGGGAGTGTCAGTGGTTACTTGGAAGGAAATAGGTGGGCATCGGGTACAGCCAACATCAGTGTTGGCCCACAAAGTATCAGGGAGAGAGTTCAACATGTCCACAGCTGTGTGATGATCAGTCCTCTCTCTGTCATGGTGTCTGGTCAAAAACTCATGTTCTAGCACAACCTGTTCAGTGGTTTCAATGTTTAGAGAGTCAGTCAGAGTCAGAGAGTCTTTATTGTCATTTGCACCGCATGTGGTACATGTGATGAAAACGAGATTATGTACACGGGGTCCCAGTTACATCCAACAACAAATACAAGAGAAAAACAGTAATAACATCTAGAATTAACTAAGAAAAACATCAACTTATCTTATGTGTCAAGTGTTTTTGAGTAGTACAGACCTGTTGCTGCAGTCTGGACCCAATCAGAGGTCCCCAGGGAGCGTTTAACCATGCTCCCAGCTTCTTAGCTTGATGCTCAGGATGGAGAAAGAGAGAGAAATGTGAGGAACAGCTTCATCTGACATCTTATACCATTCAGTTTGTTCATGAGTTAAACTTACTGTTGCTGTAACACCTTCGGGAGCCACATAAATGTGGGCCTCTCAAAGGGGGCTAGAAAGCGCTATATAAAGTAAGTTCCATTTACCATTTACCATAAATGTTAACAACTTGAACTGGCCAGGTCTTACCTTCTAACTCAGTAGAGAAGGCCTCTTGATACCAGTCTGTGTGGTCTCGGTCATAGAAGAGAGTGGCATGAGGCAGATCAGGAGGGGAGACATAGGGTCTCAGACTCAGGATCCAGGGCTTCCATGACTGAAAGGTTTTGCTGGAGGAGTCTGCAGTAACAAGTCCCCAGTAGATATCAGCATATTCTGCAGTCAAAGGTTGTAACAGGTATTGTCCTTCAGAAAACAGTTCACCACATTTTAATGAAGACCCATCAGGGAATGTGACCTTCACCCCATCCGGGCTGCAGAGCACACTTGCTCCCATCTTTTTTAATAAGTCTCGTCCCATCAGGTTAACTGGGGTTGATGGAGAACACACAAAAGCATGTTTCAGTTTTTGTTTTCCCACCTGGAATGGTAGTGGCACAGTCAAAGGCAGACGTTGCTCGATTCCTGAGAACCCCATTAGTGACAGTCTTTTCAGACAAACAGTGGGCTGGTGCTCCTGTTATTGTAGAATGTGGCACCTGTGTCTACCAAAAAGTTTGTGCGATTTTCTCCCACCTTGGCTAGCAGCATGGGGTCTGCTGTACACATGCTCTACGTGAGAGGTCCTCAGGGGCATGTCAGTAGGTGCCATCGGGCAGGTAGTCCCCTCACTGGAGGTACTGACCAACAGATGTCAGAGTTGGCACTGCACCAGGGTTGTGTGGTATCATACCTGGTTGTCCAGCAGGTGGAGGTTCTTGCTGTGCGGGAGGACTTGTGCAATGTCCAGTTCCTCCATAGTTGAAGCAGATGTCTGATTGCTTGTCTGATCTGCCATATCCGCCCCTTCCCCATTGGCTTCGGCCCATGCCTCTCCTTCTCTGACCAGCAGGACGCCATCTGCTGCCACGACCAAAACCAGCAGACCTGTAGGGGTTTGGAGGGTAGGGAAAACAGGGAGGATAAGGAGGAGGAGGACCCCCCCCCCCAGATATTGGTTAATAGGTGGCATCACAGAGGGTGCTACGGCCAACTGTGGACCAACTGGTGGAACAGCAGCTGCAAGCATAACATGATCAGACTTTTCTCTCTTTTTAGATATTTTTTGTTTTGTTTCTTGTAATTGTAATTTAAGTAGTTGGTTTTCCAAGTCTGTTTTTTCCTCAACCTTCTTCTTTGTCTCTTCTTGTGCTTTCTGTAAGTGGTGTATCTGGTGTCTTTCCCATTTGGCATAATCACACCCTGGCAGATCAGGGTTCTGCTTCATCACTTCAGCTACGGAAAGCGGAACTCCCTGTAATACTGCTTCTTTAACAGTTCAGTGAGATTGGAGGAGGCCCCCTTGGGATTTACAGTAGTGTGCCTCATCCATTTTTCTGCAGCTTGTGTGATGTAATCTTAATGCCGGTTACCCACTGCACAACTCGAAACGCGCCTGCCGTCCCCTTTTGGCCGCTGGTCACGGTCCCACTGAACCACTGAACACCGTCTGATGACGTACACTAGGGGGTAGCAGAGGGAGGGGTCTCTGGCTTGTTTTCCGGGTTCAGTTGTTGTTTTAACTGCACCTCCGACGGTCTTCGATGAGATTAAAACTTTTTTTTATGTTTGGGGTGATCTACACTGGAGAGGACAGCAGCCTGTCAGCAGCAACTGTAAAAATGCCACGTTTCTTACCGGAGTTTGGTTCCAATTCCTGGAGGCTCGATCCGGTGAGTTTAAAAAGTCCGAAAAAAGTCCCGTTGTGGTTGTGTAATCAGATAGCGAGGCTCTCCCGACTGTTTGCCGGATGCGTCGAGCCGCCAGAGATCAACATTTGGGACGTCGGCGGCTCGACGGCGACGCGCGCGTGCGTGTGCAGGCTGCCCCCGCGCCGCTTCGATCACTTGAATCGTGCCGCTTCCTTGTTCACCGTGACTCCACGCGTCTCCTCCATAGACTTTGAATGTAAACCGGCCGCTTCGGCCGCTCGACAAAGGGGGCAGTGGGTAACAGGCATTAGGATGGATCGTCGGCACCTCCTTGCCCTCACTGCAGGACTTACACAGCAAACGCCTCACTCGGAAAGCCCACCGCATGGCAGGTGATCCCACACACCCACTACACAGCCGCTTTAGACTGCTGCCATCAGGGAGGAGACTGAGGAGTCTCCAGGCTCGTACCAGCAGACTGAGAGACAGCTCTGTTCATCAGGCAGTCAGAATGCTAAACACTCTGCCTGCTCTGCCTCCCCTCCCATTTGAACTGCCTTAACACAAAAAACTTTCTCACACATTACCACTCAACACAAAGTTTTTAACACTGGACTCTGTGTCATCAAACGGGTTATTCACTAAACTCTCGGTCATGTGCTCATTCAGTTTGCACTACTTCTCATATTTGCACTAATGTTTGTATTACATTACTGCCTATAGTCATACTACTGTTTACATTCACTGTTTACATTTATTAATACTGTTTACATTTATTACTACTGCTTTACATTTATTACTACTGTTTACATTTACACTACTTTTATCTACACTACTGCAGATACATATACAGCATTCTCTGACTAGCCTTATCTAAGGATGCCAAATGTGCCTTATGTGCCTTACTGCATATGCCACTTTGCCTCTATACCAACATCAACTACCTCATACATATACTGTGTACATCAACTTATATGCTGCTGTGCCACTCTTTGCAAATGTCAACGCTAGAAACTTCAGTTTATTTTATAGATTTACGTTTTTATACTTTTCATACTACTATGCAAAAACTCAGGACAGTATTACACTTTTAATATCAAAGTCAAAAGTCAAAGTCAACTTTATTGTCAGATCTGCAATATGTACTGTACAGGACATACACAGGACCGAAATTGCGTTTCTCTCAGTCCCTCGGTGCAACAGTAAACATCTAAACATTGAAACACTGAAACATATAATAATAGACATAAGCATAAAATAGTAAAACTAACACTGTCCTGAGTTTTTTGCATAGTGGTATAAGAGTATGAAAATTTACACCAACTCTAAAACTAAAACATTAAACATTTAATGAACATAATACTGTCCTGAGTTTTTGCATACTAGTATAAAAAAAGAGTATAAAAAGTATAACTAAAATAAACTAAAGGTTTCTAGCATTGACATTTGCAAAGTGGCAAAGCAGCGTATGAGTTAATGTACACAGTATATGTATGAGGTAGTAGTTGATGTTGTTATAGAGGCAAAAAGTGGCATATGCAGTAAGGCACATTGGGCATCCCTAAATAAGACCGTTCAGAGCACATTGTATATGTATCAGCAGTGGTGTAGATATTAGAGTAGTGTAAATGTAAACAGTAGTAGTTACATGTAAGCAGTAGTAATAAAAGTAAACAGTATTAATAAATGTAAACAGAGAATGTAAACAGTATTATGATTATAGGCAGTGATGTAATACAAACATTAGTGCAAGTATGAGAAGTAGTGCAAACTGTATGAGCACATGACCGAGAGCTTAGTGAATAAACCGTTTGATGACACAGAGTCCAGTGTTAAAATCTTTGTGTTGTGTGGTAATGTGTGAGAAAGTTTTAGTGTTAAGGCAGTTCAAATGGGAGGGGGGGCAGAGCAGGCAGAGTGTTTAGCATCCTGACTGCCTGATGAACAGAGCTGTCTCTCAGTCTGCTGGTTCGAGCCTGGAGACTCCTCAGTCTCCTCCCTGATGGCAGCAGTCTAAAGCGGCTGTGTAGTGGGTGTGTGGGATCACCTGCCATGCGGTGGGCTTTCCGAGTGAGGCGTTTGCTGTGTAAGTCCTGCAGTGAGGGGAAGGAGGTGCCGACTATCTTCTCAGCTGCTCTCACAATGCGCTGGAGGCTCTTGCGGCAGGATGCAGTACATGCACCAAACCACACAGTGATGCAGCTGGTCAGGACACTTTCTATGGCACCTCTGTAGAAGGTGCTCATGATGGGGGTTGAAGCTCCAGCCCTTTTCAGCTTGCGGAGAAAGTAGAGACGCTGGTGAGCCTTCTTTGCCAGTGCTGCAGTGTTCCTGCTCCAGGACAGGTCCTTTGAGACGTGCACTCCCAGGAACTTGGTGCTGTCTACTCTCTCCACTGCGGTGCTGTTGATGGTCAGAGGGGCATGTTGGGCATCCTTCTTCCTGAAGTCCACAACAATCTCCTTTGTCTTCTCCACGTTGAGAGTGAGATTGTTGTGTCCGCACCACAAGGCCAGGCGGCTCACCTCGTTCCTGTAGTCCGTCTCATCGTTGTTGCTGATGAGACCCACCACTGTTGTGTCGTCCGCAAACTTGATGAAGTGGTTGGAGCTGTATGATGGTGTGCAGTCGTGTGTTAGCAGGGTGAATAGAAGGGGGCTCAGCACACATCCTTGTGGGGCCCCTGTGTTCAATGTGATGGTGCTAGATGTGTTACTCCCGACCCGTACTGTCTGTGGTCTCCCGGTCAGGAAGTCTAGCAGCCAGTTACACATTGAGGTGTTCAGCCCCAGACTGTCCAGTTTAAGGATGAGCTGTTGGGGGATGATGGTGTTGAATGCCGAGCTGAAGTCGATGAACAACATTCTAACATAGGAGTCCTTCGTGTCCAGATGTGTGAGAGCTGTGTGAAGGGCAGAGGAGATGGCATCGTCGGTTGAGCGATTAGGTCGGTATGCAAATTGGAAGGGATCCAGGGAGTCAGGGAGGACAGATGTGATGCTTTTCATGACTAGCCGTTCAAAGCACTTCATGCTTATGTTCATTGGGTGTTTGGTGTTTTAGGGGTGTTTGGTGTTTCAGTGTTGGTGTAAATTTTCATACTTTTATACTATTATGAAAAAACTCAGGACAGTGTTACACTTTTTTACTATTTTATGCTTATGTTTATTAAATGTTTTAGTGTTTAGTGTTTAGATGGTTACTGTTGCACCGAGGGACTGAGAGAAACGCAATTTTGGTCCTGTGTATGTCCTGTACATATTGCAGTTCTGACAATAAAGTTGACTTTGACTTTGACTTTGGATCCCATTCAAATTTAGGGATAGCTGCTGGTGTAGACAAAGGAAACTGTTTGCATATCGCCCTTCCCAGAGGTGTTATTACACGTACCAGTTCAACATCATTCCCCAATTTATTTGTTCTAGTGGTAATTTCAAGCTCCCGTGCCACAGAGGGTGTGACACATCGCCCCAGGATGGCCCTAAAGTCCCCTAGAGCCAATGTCATACCACTAGTCAAACTGCTCAATTCAGAGAGCCAAAGTCTCCCTCCAGCAGAAATACTTATCCATAGTTTATCAATCAAAGCATCTCTATCCCCTAAGGGGAATGGAACATATTTCTGTCGCCCTCCAGAGGTTTATAAGAGAGGCAACATCAATCCTCTCTCTCTCTCTGTTGTTGTGCTCGGTTTCGGGTGAGGATGTGATAATCCTCCTTTTCCTCGAGGTCTCTGGGTGTATTCCTATGAGGGGGGTGCAGGCTTCTATATTGCATGGTTGAGTGAAGTTCCATCCATCCATCCATCCATTTTCTTCCGCTTATCCGGGGTCGGGTCGCGGGGGTAGCAGCCTAAGTAGGGAGGCCCAGACTTCCCTCTCCCCAGCCACTTGGAGCAGCTCCTCTGGGGGAATCCCAAGGCGTTCCCAGGCCAGCCGAGAAACATAGTCCCTCCAGCGTGTCCTGGGTCTTCCTCTGGGTCTCCTCCTGGTGGGACATGCCCGGAACACCTCACCAGGGAGGCGTCCAGGAGGCATCCTAACCAGATGCCCGAGCCACCTCAACTGGCTCCTCTCGATGTGGAGAAGCAGCGGCTCTACTCCGAGTCCCTCCCGGATGACTGAGCTTCTCACCCTATCTCTAAGGGAGAGTCCAGACACCCTGCGGAGAAAACTCATTTCAGCCGCTTGTATCCGAGATCTCGTTCTTTCGGTCATAACCCAGAGCTCATGACCATAGATGAGGGTGGGAACGTAGATCGATCGGTAAATTGAGAGCTTTGCCTTTTGACTCAGCTCTCTCTTCACCACGACAGACCGGTACAGCGCCCGCTTCACTGCGGACGCTGCACCTATCCGCCTATCGATCTCACGCTCCAGTTTTCCCTCATTCGTGAACAAGACCCCGAGATACTTAAACTCCTCCACTTGGGGCAGGACCTCCTCCCCGACCTGGAGAAGGCATGCTACCCTTTTCCGGCTCAAGACCATGGCCTCGGATTTGGAGGAACTGATCCTCATCCCGGCCGCATCACATTCAGCTGCAAACCGCTCCAGTGAAAGCTGTAGATCACGATCTGATGAAGCCAATAGGACCACATCATCTGCAAAAAACAGAGAAGCGATTCTAAGGCCACCAAAACGGATCCTCTCAACACCTTGGCTGCGCCTAGAAATTCTGTCCATAAAAGTTATGAACAGAATCGGTGACAAAGGGCAACCTTGGCGGAGTCCAACTCTCACAGGAAACGAGCCTGACTTACTGCCAGCGATACGGACCAAGCTCTGACACCGGTCGTACAGGGACCTAACAGCCCGTATCAAAGGGCCTGGTACCCCATACTCCCGGAGTACCCCCCACAGAACCCCCCGAGGGACGCGGTCGAATGCCTTTTCCAAGTCCACAAAGCACATGTAAACTGGTTGGGCAAACTCCCACGCACCCTCCAGGACCCTGCTGAGGGTGTAGAGCTGGTCCAGTGTTCCACGACCAGGACGAAAACCACACTGCTCCTCCTGAATCCGAGGTTCGACTATCCGACGGACCCTCCTCTCCAGAACCCCTGAATAGACCTTACCAGGGAGGCTTAAGAGTGTGATCCCCCTATAGTTGGAACACACCCTACGGTCCCCCTTTTTGAATAGGGGAACCACCACCCCAGTCTGCCAATCCAAGGGAACTGCCCCCGATGTCCACGCGATATTGCAGAGTCGCGTAAGCCAACACAACCCCACAACATCCAGAGCCCTAAGGAACTCAGGACGAATCTCATCCACCCCCGGAGCCTTGCCACCGCGGAGCTTTTTAACCACCTCGGCGACCTCAGCACCAGAGATTGGAGAGCCCGACCCAAAGTCCCCAGGCTCCGCTTCCTCAGTGGAAGACGTGCCAGTAGGATTGAGGAGGTCTTCGAAGTACTCCGCCCACCGACTCACAACATCCCGAGTTGAGGTCAACAGCACGCCATCCCCACCATAAATGGTGTTGGTCGCGTACCGCTTTCCCCCCCTGAGACGCCGGATGGTGGACCAGAATCGCCTCGAAGCCGTACGGAAGTCATTCTCCATGGCCTCTCCGAACTCCTCCCACGCCCGAGTTTTTGCCTCAGCAACCACCCGAGCCGCATGCCGCTTGGACTGCCGGTACCTATCTGCTGCTTCCGGGGTCCCACAGGCCAAAAAGGCCCAATAGGACTCCTTCTTCAGCCTGACAGCATCCCTCACCGCCGGTGTCCACCACCGGGTTCGAGGGTTGCCACCACGACAGGCACCAACAACCTTGCGGCCACAACTCCGATAAGCTGCCTCGACAATAGAGGCGCGGAACATGGCCCACTCGGACTCAATGTCCCCCGCCTCCCTCGGAACGTGTTCAAAGCTCTCCCGGAGGTGGGAGTTAAAGCTCCGTCTTACGGGAGACTCTGCCAGACGTTCCCAGCAGACCCTCACAATACGTTTGGGTCTGCCAGGTCTGACCGGCATCCTCCCCCACCATCGGAGCCAACTCACCACCAGGTAGTGGTCAGTTGACAGCTCCGCCCCTCTCTTCACCCGAGTGTCCAGGACATGCGGCCGCAGATCAGATGAGACGACAACAAAGTCGATCATCGAACTGCGACCTAGGGTGTCCTGGTGCCAAGAGCACATATGGACACCCTTATGCCTGAACATGGTGTTCGTTATGGACAATCCATGACGAGCACAGAAGTCCAACAACAGAACACCACTCGGGTTCAGATCAGGGGGGCCGTTCCTCCCAACCACACCCCTCCAGGTCTCACTGTCATTGCCCACGTGAGCGTTGAAGTCCCCCAGCAGAACAAGGGAGTCCCCAGGAGGCGCACCCTCCAATACCCCCTCCAAGGACTCCAAAAAGGGTGGGTAATCTGCGCTGCCGTTTGGCGCATAGGCACAAACAACAGTCAGAGCCCGTCCCCCCACACGTAGGCGAAGGGAGGCTACCCTCTCGTTCACCGGGGTGAACCCCAACGTACAGGCACCAAGATGGGGGGCAACCAGTATGCCCACTCCTGCTCGGCGCCTCTCACCAGGGGCAACTCCAGAGTGGAAGAGTGTCCAACCCCTCTCAAGGAAACTGGTTCCAGAGCCAGAGCCATGCGTTGAGGTGAGTCCGACTATTTCTAGCCGGAACCTCTCAACCTCACACACTAGCTCAGGCTCCTTCCCCACCAGAGAGGTGACATTCCATGTCCCAATGGCCAGCTTCTGTAGCCGAGGATCAGACCGCCAGGGTCCCCGCCCTCGGCCACCACCCATTCCACAATGCACCCGACCCCTTTGGCCCCTCTCACAGGTGGTGAGCCCATGGGAAGGGGGACCCACGTCTCCTCTTCGGGCTGTGCCCGGCCGAGCTCCATGGGTAAAAGCCCGGCCACCAGGCGCTCGCCAACGTGCCCCTCCTCCGGGCCTGGCTCCAGAGTGGGGCCCCGGTGACCCGCGTCCGGGCGAGGGAACATTTTGTCCATTTATTTTTCTCATCATAAGGGGTCTTTGGGCTGCACTTTGTCTGGTCCCTCACCTAGGACCTGTCTGCCTTGGGTGACCCTACTAGGGGCATGAAGCCCCTGACAGCATAGCTCCTAGGATCTTTGGGACACTCAAACCCCTCCACCACGGTAAGGTGGCAGCCCAAGGAGGGGATACAAATCCTCCCCCACCATCGGAGCCAACTCACCACCAGGTAGTGGTCAGTTGACAGCTCCGCCCCTCTCTTCACCCGAGTGTCCAGGACATGCGGCCGCAGATCAGATGAGACGACAACAAAGTCGATCATCGAACTGCGACCTAGGGTGTCCTGCAGGGCTGGACTGGGACAAAAAATCGGCCCGGGCATTTTGAGCAGAGTGGCCCACCAGGTATTGATGGAAAGAGAATGACGCTCGTGAATGGAAACAAATTTCTTGTGACAGTGCTTGCAAACTGTAATGAAAAGATACTTTTTTATTTAAGTCAGTAATTCTATGATGACCCATGTTATCATGGCACCCTGTCAGAATGATTATAGTCAGAGCAAGATGTGCTAACAGCAATCACTCTTAGATATTGCTTGTATTTATGTCTGTTTTCCCTTGACCCAACAAGGTGCTTAGAATAAAATCATAGTTTATTAAGATGACATAATGGTGTTTGTTAAACAGTATTTATAGGAAACCATACCATACCATGCCTCAAAAAGGAGGAACCATCAGAGAGCCTGATGGCTCTGTATTGTAACAACAGGAACACAGAAATTAAAAATCTCAAACAACCATTCTATAAAGAAACTTTATTTTTCCATCAGCCATATATTCCTGTTTTGTGTTAAGATAACATAACAAACATTGTCTTGTTGGTGTATATGTACTTGTCTAATGAACTTAAACTTACTACACCATCCTCCCAGTCATGTTAAAGCCTGAAACCAAAAGGCTGCTTGGTCTAGTTAACCTCCTGAACAATGTACATTGTATAATAAGGATCCTGGAAATTTGGACAGGCAGGAATAGAGGGAGACAGTAAGACATTACTTTTTACCAATATTAAAATGTATAAAAATTGTACAAAGTTTGTGACTGAGTAATATTTTCACAGACTATATACTCATTACATCAATAAAATGTCACCTTAGACCTCTTCAGCAGCAACAGTCATGTGTATTTCATCACTTCTTACCTGAAGTTGAGTATTTCCCACGCTCGCATCGGCATCTGCGGCTGCCGCGGGTCTCCCGCTCTCCTGTCGCCATTTCTCGGCCTCATCCACCTGCAGACCTCCGCTGTCGGCACCTGTGGCTGCTCCACAGCAACCAGCAAAAATCTGGGTTATTTTTATACATTTTGCAGCATCTGCCTGAAGGGCTTGTCTCTTTTTAATCCTATTTTTTTCGGCGCCTCCTTTTCGCTTTTTGCTGCTCTCCATGTCGTCTTCTCCTCTCTGTGTATGACTGATTGATTGGTCTAAAGGGGAGGGGCTGGTCGGGCCGCCAAAGAGTGCTGAGAGATTTCATTGGATTAGCTCGATGTCGTTCAAGAAAATCAACCAATCGGCCGTCGCGATTGACAAAAAAATAGCTATAATTTATTTTTTTGGTTCATGACAGGACCGCCCGGGCGGCCCAAAAATCACAGACGGCCCAGCGGGCATTTGCCCGGTATGCCCGATGGCCAGTCCAGCACTGGTGTCCTGGGGCCTCATGTATCAACCATGCGTGCGCACAAAAACATTGCGCACGTCACTTTCCACGCAAAGTGGCGTATGTATCAAATCTGATATGAACGGGAATATCTGCGCTTCCACGTACAAATCCACGGCTGCTCCCCTGTTGGCGTACGCACGTTTCTGTGGTTATTGTTCCTTTGGCGACACTTACAGGTGATCTGTGAAACTGTGTCCATGATATGAAAACAATCATAAATCCCACCAAACACACATGATTAACGATTATTACATCCACATGGACGCAATTAGATGAGTGGATATAAAAGCATGCGCCAGATAGTGGCAACAATATTGACAACAATGAGATGTAATTTCTTTAAATAAGAAGTTAACCAAGCTGTATTAACACGCCTACGTTTAGGTCAGTGGGTAAAGCGCTTGCCTTTAGTTCCAAAGGTCGTGAGATCGACTCCCGCATGGTACAACGTTTTTCTTTTTCTTTTCGTTCCAGATTGAAATACACATGAAAACTATTTACAAAACAATAAATCGTCTGCTTCCTTTCATTTCATGTATTGTTCTATTTCTTGTTGTTTCATTCAATAGTTTTCCTGTGGTCTTTAAATCCGGAATGAAAAAAAAAAACATTGTACCAAGCGGGAGTCGATCTCACGACCTTTGGGACGAAGGGCGGGCGCGTTCGCCACTAAGCTATACAGGCATGTTAGATCAGCTTGGTCAACTTCTTATTTAAAAGTGGATGGTTTGTTTTGCACTGTGCGTGCCGAATGAAGCCTTTTTCCGTGCTTCTCTGCCTCACTCAGAAGTGATTTCTGTTCACAGTCCGTGAAGTTCCTCTTTTTTCCACGTTCCGACATGATTTGCAATGGAGCAGAGACGACATTCCTGTCGTGCATGGCATATTTGAATGACTTTGCATATTCATACGGAGGCGTGTCAAGGGCGGAGTCGGCCACTCTCTCATGTGCGCTGAATTCCACGTTGATTGTGTTGTACATAAGGAATGTGCGTGGATTCCGGTGTACGCACAGTTTGATAAATCTGGATTTTTTTGTGCGTGGACACTTTTCTGGATTTGTCCGTACGTTACTTTTCAGTAAGAAATCTACGCAAGTCTTTGTACATGAGGCCCCTGGTGCCAAGAGCAAGAGTTCTGATGTAATTGCTACAAAGTAGCAATTACATCAAATACTGTCACTAAAAATATGTAAAATTATAATGATTATATACCTGAGTGCAATTTTCTAAGCTACTGTGAACATTAATTAGTACTGTATTTTTAAAGGAAAACAGATATTTGCTTTTTCTGTTCTCTTGTTTTAGACTCATGCCCATCTTTTTTGATGCCTTATACTCACACCTATCAAGCTAAGAGTCTGAAATTAATTGTTATTCGTTAGCAACCAATCAGTAACAAGCATCAACCAAAACGTCAGATACCCACTTTGTTGTTTTAAGCGCACAACAAATATCATATCCATTCCAGTGGAAGTAAGGATACCGAAGAGACTGTTTCTGAACATGGATCCAACATTGTATGAACATTTTGAATTTTAAAAACAATGACATTTTCCACCCGATTCTTTTAAATCTCAGAAGTCAAACTTTCAGAAAAAGGCAAAGAGCTTTGTCGTTTGAGGTAAGTTAATAGATGTACTCAATGATGTGCTCCGCTAGTATAATCTTTAGTTGTGTTCTTGTAATAAAACTTGTAATAAAATAAATTTAAAAAAATTAGGATTTCCTCTGAAAAGCCAGGTTGTATTCTGTAAGCTCAAGGTTTTTGGTGAAATTTGCCAAAGGACTTAAGTCTATTACCGAAAAGCACAAAAAAGTCTGTAAATCTTATGTGCATAAGATATACAATATACATAGGCGATTACTAGCATGTTGACTAGCATAAACTTACACTGAGTATGTAAGGTTTACTTTTTAAATTAACATTTGTAAAAATGCTCATCAGAGTTGTTTCAAGTGTTAGCATGAGGGCTGTAGCAATTATATTTTCTTCTTCCATCCTATGTAATGTGGCTCCCATTTCTCCCTTTCGTATCCATTCCTTGAGAACCACTGTGCTGGGAATTATTGTGTTAAGTATGTACTGAAAGTACAGTACTGTACATGGTGTATATGCTGGAAATTATAGGGTTGGTCTGTATGACAACTATGTGTTTATTTCTGACCTCACAAAATCAGACAGTGTTTGATAATGGCAGTTGTTTGTGTTCCTTGAGAAATGTCATGTTTTATTTACTGTTGTTTTAAAGAGAATCATTTTCACCTTTTCATGAGTAATATATTGTTTGTGTTCTGCTAAGTTACTTTGCATATGATACAGTTTATCAATATCTCACACTCAATGATTATGAAAGACATGTATTTCTCTCATCCATATCAGATGGCAAGTTATTCTATTGCAGACATAGAAGCATGCCTAATTCCATCCTGGCAAAGGTTTTGTGTGGGGAAGAAGAATGAGGCTTTTGTTGACTGCCATGCAAGCAGCCATGGTTCCCACTGCGGGCAAAAAAACCCAGAGAGGAAATGTCACAAAGGTTTTACTGGCCTGGAATGTTCGAAGACATAAATTTGTGGGTCAATATGCATTTTTAGATATTCTTTTTTTAATGCAGTAGAACAAATGTTGGCTCCTTCATTATTCCATGATAACAATTAATGTAACTATTAACCATTATTATTATTGTAACTATTATACTATACAATCGGGATAATAAATTAGCCTCTACTTCAATTAATTTCTAATGTAATTTTTACTAACTGTTATGCACATTTTTTCTTGCTAGGTATGGCAGCGCACGACATGTCAGACCAGCAAAGTAAACATAAAACAGGATGTGGAGTACACACCAGTAAAGGTACAATTTGACTTTATTCAATGTAATTTAATTTACATTGATGTAGAGGAAATATTTAAGATAATGTATCGGTATGTTTTTCGTTGCAAATTACTACGGTTCTATCTAGGTGACCCAGCAATTAGAGCTACTTGGAATGGATTTAATAGGAAAATTAAAGACTACAGCAAGTTGCAAAATGCTTTGAAAAACTGGCCATGACCCACATCAAGACAACCGTCAACATCAAAGAGGACCCTCATCAGTATGCATACCGCGAGAACCGATCAACAGAGAACGCCATCTCCTCTGTAGTCCACACTGCTCTCACCCACCTGGATCAGAAGGACTCCTACGTCCATATGCTCTTTGTGGACTTCACATCTGCCTTCAACACCATGATCCCCCAAACACTGATGGAAAAACTATTCACACTTGGACTAAGCCCCTCCGTTTGTAACTGGGTACTAGACTTCTTAAAGGGGACCACATATTCAAAATTCACTTTTTAATGTTTTTTTTACTCAACTTTGGGTATTTACGTCATAAAAAAACAGTCCTAAGGCTAAAAAAATGCACCCAGTGGTTTATTTACTCTAAGTAGATTTATTTATTTTTGATAAATACACTTGGTTTCCCACTTCCTGCGGTTTGTGACGTCACAACCCGCAGCCAATCACCTCAAACCTGAGTCCAGCCCCTCACCTAGCAACCCCTGGTGATGCTCCACCCACTCAGTATAAAAGATGTCACGGTTGCCGACCGAGCAGTTTAGGAGCTGATCTGGCGGTCATTTATTTATTTATTCATTTATTTAGCCCCGGAGGGGCTAGGGGCTTGCCCTGCTCCACCCGCGCAGCACATCTTGAGTAAAACCAGAATGTTTTATTACCTTGAGCATGCATCAGGGTGTTTTATGACCTTGTTTGAACTCTGTCTCGTTGAAACTGTGCACACACACACTCTCGCGGGGCGACAGTCTGTACCATCAAGCACCACTTTTGTTTTTTTGTTAAGCCTTTTGTTTCGGAGAGATTTCATGTGTACAGCACTTTGTTGTGGGAGCTACTGGCTTTTGAGGTCCGGGGGTCCGGTCAGAGGTTGCCTCATGCGGATAAATTAACTGGAGACACTCGGTGAACTTTGTGTGTGTGGACTGAAGCAGCAATCGCTCCCAAAAGCGTTGCATGCAACGAGCGGAGCTAGCACCGCCCGCTCGGAGGAGGAAAGCTATCATTAGCCTCGGAGGTGGGCTAATGCTAAAAGGAGCAGCAAATGGCGGCGCGCGCAGAGGCTTTCGGTAAGTTATCAAGCTAGCACTAACAGTAAGTCAAATGAGTAATAAAAAAGAGCTAATTTTAAAACAACAACATATTAGAGATACTGGCTTTTACAGAGGACGTAGTTAAAGTGAAACAAAACCCAAATTTAACGTTTTTAGCTGATAAACTCCCTAGAATGTGTTTAAAATGTTTCAGAGCACTATTTCTGTGTTAATTTTCATGAAATTGTTCGTATTAGTTAAAATCAGCAATATTTGGTCTAAAAACGAGTATTCGTAGCCCTATGGGTTGAACTGTGGTATTGCACCCTGATTTTCTCATTAGTTTACGATTCGCACAGTCATTAATTTTCGTACAATTTCGTCACATCCTCTGCTGCCTCAGTATAAAAGTGGAGCCACTCCCCCGAGAAGGTCACTCCCAGGTCACTCCCCCTCCAGAGTTCAGGGGTTGGATTAGCAACATAGCATTAGCATAGAAGAGCTACGATGTTCCAAGAAAGCTCTTCAAACTGATGTTCACCCACCCTTACACCATCAGGTTACAATCCGTTTGGAGGTGAGTACCATTTTACACCTTTCATTCCATAATTTATCTTTTGAGTATATGACATGTTTCTTCATGTGCTGTGTTTGCGGCCTGCAGCTTTGCTTCGGTGTGGCCCCACATAAGGTTGCAACGTTTTCATCTGTTGCTGATCAACGTTAGTTTGTGTTGTAGTTGTGTTTAAATGCTAAAAATCTAGTGTTTCTTATGAACACCACAGAGTGTGTGAACTCTTATGAATTCAGATAAGGAAGACTGCAACGTCACATAACAATGGAGACCAGCTGGAGCTAATTTTAGCTGTTGTACAAGTTACGATGCTTTAGACACAGTGTTCTTTTGCTGCAAATAATGTTGTGCATCAAAGGTATTTATAAAATAATATGTGTACTTGTGAATGAGTATCATGGGCAGCAGTATTTATTTTGCACTGGGTCATCTGTTTAACAGATCAACAAAGTGAAAACAAGTACAGTATGCTTGTTTGTAAGGTGATTAAAATGTGTTGTTCTTTTTTTATTTCCATGAGGCGTTCCACACCCAGGGAATCTGAGCCGTGCTTCACAGACATCAAGCATCAAGGAGACATGTTGACATGTCACTTTGGAGGTGACATATATGAGAGCTGATTCACCAGGTACATGTATTCATGTTTTATTTATTACTTTTGTACCCTACCCTCTGTCTGCAGGTATTAATATTATTATTTAATTATTATGTTTTTATTATTTTATTTATTACTTTTATTATGGCGGACATTTATATAAAAATATATATTTTTTAAAGTTTATGCAACATTAATTCTTGTTTATTTGTTCATTGCTACCTGTCCCAACATTTTGGGGATTTGTTGACACTGTGAAATTTTGAATCAACATCTTTCTCCATTAAAATGTTACATTTACTCAGATTAAACTTTTGATCTTTTCTCTTTTCAGGACTGCAAATATCCAGGGTCGGGATGGAGTGAGGGAAGTCGACCGCTGCATTGTGTCCCAGCTTTGTCCTCATGCATGAGGGAAAAAATAAATAAACAAATTGATTACAAAAACTAGTTGTCTATAATTCATATTATTAACAGTAAGTTAATTCTAAACAACAATAAAAAGGTTCTGAAAACAAAAGGGTCTCCAGTTCCTCTGTTTTGACGCAGTGGACAGCAGAAAGAGGAGTCTCAACCACCTTCAGGATGCTGCACTTGCCAGCCAGAAAGCAAACACCAGGGTCTCAGCTGTACCAACATTGTCGTGGATGCAGGTCTCAGGAGATGAAGCTCTGGCCGAGACTCTCTGCATCATCTTCTTCTTTCTGGTTAAAGAAATCCTGGCTGCAATTACTCTGTGTGGCTGTTGGGTGCTTTGAGTCATAACAGTTATCTGAAAATAACATTTTAAAGGATACACAGTACATGTATTGTTAAATGTATTGCAATTGGTTTGGTTTGCATTAAGAAATATTTTCTCATTAATCTTATCAGCTGTGCTGTGCCCAGTTTTGATTAGCTGACACATAGCTTAAACAAATACTGTATACATGTCCTAACAAATATATATTGTACAAGCTTATCTAATGTTTCTAAACACGGATACAGTATTTGGAAACCAAATAAAAGATTTTACCACTGTTTGGTGCTAATTAATAGTCCATTCAAAAAACAACGTGTTCTGGGTTGCATAACAAAAATAAGCCAAAGCGTCAAACAAACCCTACCCTATAGAGGGTAGGAAAAATCAATATTTTATAATAAAATTTATTATGAAACGTTACTTTTGTAATGTGGTAAGTAATAAGATGTGGCAAATTAAAGTGACAAATGACAAAAACACAGCTGTACACTGCATGCCATGCAACTAAACACAGGTTTTTAATGTGATCTGTGTTCAGAAGCATACGCTTAAGCTGTGTATGTGATTAAATACACGCAACAACATTTTAGAACTGTTATTTTAGTAAAAGTTTAGGTATTTACTTACTGAAGACGTGACTATCCGCCATTTTGAAATCTAAACTTGGGACGGGGTGGGAGTTCACCACTAGAGGGGGCGTGAACACGCCCTCCTCCTCCCCTGCTTGTCTCTCGACACGCCCATTTTGAGAGAAATTTTCAAGTACCCCTCGCTGCAGCAAACAATAAGGGGCGGGGTCGTGCCCGAGGGCCGAGCCATACCATATATGGAAGTAGCGCCATTGCACTCCGGAAATAAAGGGGGCGCCATTTCCTATACCAGCCGCGGTGTCAAACTTTTTTTTAGTTTTTTTTTTTTTTTTAGAAAATACAGTTAAAAAAACGCACAGAAATGAACAACCCATCAGTAAATACACTAAAAACACAAGAAAACTTATACTTATTGAAACTGACTACTGTACTGATATATTAATTTTTAGGCGCACAGAAATGAACAATCCATCAGTAAATACACTAACAACACAAGAAAACTTATTGAAACTGACTACCGATTTATTAATTTTTAGGCTTTGTTCTATGGATTAAGCACTTCTTAATAGTTATTTCATTTTAGTTTCATTAAAACCGCCGTCCACATCAGCTTATTTAACACGTGCGTAGCAAGGATTTTCTGAGGGGCAATCGGTTAAAACATAGAGTAGACCTATAAAAGAGAAGTTATCCAGTAGCTCAATTGGTTAAGCACCGCGCATTGGACTGGCCCATTGGGTTGGCGCGCAGATACTTTTCTCGAAGCTGGTTCGAATCTCACTCGGTACGGTGAAAACTTATTTTACGTTTGTCTTTTATTGGATAAAAAAATCTCTTATATTTGAATAATTTTCTGTCCATAAGCCGATTTGTAAAGATAACTCATTTGTTCAACATTTATTAAAATGAAATAACTATTAAGAAGTGCTGCGCTCCACCTGTATATCCCTCCGCCTCTGTATCCCTCCGCCTGTGTATCCCTCCGCCACTGCACCGCTTACAGTACAATACTGTATTATTCCTGTATTGTTCTTTAGTTTTAGCAGGTCGCTTTCGTAAATGAGCCCATGAGGTTCAAAAGATTTACCTGACTAAATAAAGGTTGAATGAATTCCGCCGTAGCGGCCGAAGTAATGAAGAAATGAAGTTTCCATTGTGAATCATTCCGCAAAATATTTTCATTCACTGTCAATGAAAACCTTCTTCAACCTTCTACTTGCCGAAACACAGTTGACCCGATTCTTTAAGGAATTTGTAAGTGATCATTGAAACAGCGCCCCTTTCATTTCCGGAGTGCAATGGCGCTACTTCTATATATGGTATGGCTCGGCCCTCGGGCACGACCCCGTCCCTTACTGTTTGCTGCAGCGAGGGGTTACTCGAAATTTTCAATGTGGTCTGGGGGAGGAGTTACCGTCTCAACCTGTGTTGTGTTTCACTTTAATGTAAACAGATCTTTGTAGGGCGTGGCTTTCAGACCTCATTATTCATAAACCGGTCGTTTAGAATGGAAGTGAAATTTGGCAGAATTAGAAAGGGGATATTTTATTATCTAAGCATTATTTTGTGTATGAAATTGAATGAAAATGGTCTGGAAAGCCCACAGATACACAACAAAAAAATATATGACCTACATTTGGTCCCCTTTAACAAACAGACCTCAGTCCGTGAAGATCCACAACTTCTCCTCCTCCACCATAACCCTCAGCACTGGCTCTCCTCAGGGATGTGTGCTGAGCCCTCCCCTGTTCACTCTGCTCACATATGATTGTGCAGCCACCCATCCAGGCTGTCATATTGTAAAGTTTGCAGATGATACAGCTGTGGTGGGATGCATCACAAACAATGATGAGTCCAGCTACAGGCAGGAGGTGGAACACCTGGAGAGCTGGTGCAAGGACAATAACCTTCACATCAATGTGAAGAAGACAAAGGAGATGATTGTGGACTTCAGAAGGAACAAACAAACCCACACCCCACTGAACATAAGTGGATCTGCGGTGGATGTGGTCTCCAGCTACAAGTACCTGGGTGTACACTTGAATGATAACCTCAGCTGGAGCAACAACACCACCAGCCTGAACAAAAATGGTCATCAGAGACTCTACTTCCTCAGACGGTTGAGACGAGCTGGTCTGAGTAGCCCAGTCCTCACCTCCTTCTACAGGTGTGCAGTGGAGAGCATTCTGTGCTCCAGCACCAACGTGTGGCATGCAGGCTGCACAGCTGCGGAAAGAAAAGCTTTGCAGAGAGTGGTGAAGGCTGCACAGAAGTCTGTTGGAGTCAGTCTCCCCACCATCACAGACATTTACACCTCCAGATGCAGGAAAAGAGCCACCTGCATCATCAAAGACCCCACTCACCCAGCACACACACTCTTTGCCCCACTCCCTTCAGGACGGAGGTTAAGGAGCATCAAATGTAGAACCACTAGACTGAGGAACAGCTTCTACCCTGAGGCTGTTAAGACTCATGAATAAATAAATGATAAGAATAATCACTGCAAAATATCACAACATGCTGATGCTGATCTGTTTCTTGTTACTGCTGTGTTCGTCTGTGACCATCTGCTCATACAGACTCGTGTTCGTGCTGCTGTTTGTAATGATGTTTTTTCTATTACATTAGGGCTTAGTGTATTTCTAGATAATGTTTTTCTTAGTTATATTCTAGATGTTATTACTGTTTTTCTCCTACATTTTGTTGTTGGATGTTACTGGGACCCTGTGCACATAATCTTGTTTCATCACATGTGCCACATGTGGTGCAAATGACGATAACGACTCTCTGACTCTGACTCTGAAGCAGTAATCAATACAGATGTGTTATAATTGACTACCTGACGAAGTGTCCACAAGCCTATCCATTAAGACAAAGAGTGCAGAGGAGGTGACCCAATGTCTTCTAAAGTTCATTTATCAGTTTGAAGCTGTAGTGGGCATGACCGTGCCCGCTCTGATACACCTTTGTATTTCTGAACTGTTCCAGAGATGACCTTTACTGACCTTTCAGTAAAGCAAGACATTTACTACAAATTATTCCATTAGTTGTAATCTGAGAACATAGTCACCAAAAGAGACTATTTCTATCTTTGATTTTATTCTAATGTAATCAAAAGAATAACTTTTGTCATTTTCATGATATATGTTATATGCTGTTATTCTTTTAATATGGAGTATTACTGTGTTACTTGACCATATAATGGTGTCAGAGTGAATTTTATGTGTTATTGTGATTTTCAGATTTGTTCTAGAAATGTTCAGACGCTAATCCAAGTACTTTTCCTCTTGGAGTCTATGCGTCTGTCTTTTCCTAAACATTTCCTCTGCTTCTGGCTGTAACCTTGGGTCGTGATAACAGCAAGTGAACTCCTCGACTGTTTCTTTTGAACCAATGGGGAAGAGACAAGTCTCTCTAGTCTCAGAGTTCTTTCTTAAAGTTCTAAGCTAAGCTGGAATAGTTAGAGTCTGCTGGGTAAACTTCAAGACATGAGGTTTCCCAAAGAGCTGAATGAATGCCTGTCACATGCTAAGTACACGTCATTCAGTTAAAGACTTATAACAAGCAAAGTTATAAGTCATCTCCAAGAACTCCGAGTTCTTAACGAACTCTCTGGAGGAACACTTTATTTTGAAAACTGACCAGGACATGCCACGGTCTTTGACGAAGAAGGCAGGCGTCACGACACGCAAATCCATAAACACGCCGAGGTACAACTGGACTTCACGGACAGATGACCTGTGAGTCCAAGACTGCTTCTACAACTCTATCCACCGAGACGAACGTTCAAAGGTACAGAGTGCTGATGTTTTTGGATCGTGCTGTGAGGTCGAGCTGGTTCTCGTACGGAGGAGTGTCATTTCTGGTTAAAACTCAAAATAGATGACTCTCTAAACTTCCCTTTCTTCCATTTCCTCTCTTATCCTTATTTCAATCTGGGAACTATATTTAAGCTAGAGCCCTCAGACTAAGTATGTTAACATCTGTATTTATGTCTGTTGTGTTACATTTAAGTGTGCTGATGCGTGTTAAATTGCAAGAAAGTGCGAATCATGTCAATCAAGTGTAATGATATTGATTTTAGTTGATTTATTTTAAATAAATGGTAGTGTCTCCTGGCATACCAACTAAAGTCAACGTTCTCTGTCACTTAATGGCTTTATGGCTATTTATCCATCATAAAGATCACAGAAATATTGGGTAAATTGAAAAAGAAAGAATCCGTGAAATTACTATTCAATCTGAATAAGTAAGTTAATTAAGGTAAAGAGGTCAGTATTAATATTGACCTCCTTCAAATCCTTTACAAAGCACCAAAGCGCATTCTGACTAATCAAGGAAAGGAGTTTGTCAATGAGGTACATATAAGTAATTATGTTGGTTCAGAAGTTAAGACATACATATTGTGAGATAATGAGCTCAATCTTTGGAATTAAGTTTTGTCATAGCACTGTATGCATTTTATTTTCTGGAAATACTTTTTAGAGCAATGTTAGTTTATTTTCTTTTTAACAGATAAATAAAAAAGTTAGTGAAATGCTGGGATAAAAAGAAGTATCTGTGCCCCATACCACCCACAGACAATTGGGTTGGTAGAAAGAATAAATGCTACCAAACTGAGGTATGTTTTCTACATAACTTGTGAATGTTTTTTTTCCCCCTTTTTTTTAATCATGTGATGATAATCAGATGTGGCTAGTTACTACAGACATTTTCTTTTTGTAACTTCTTGGTGGGAAAGTTTAATTTAGTAGTTTCACTACATCATTCATTCAACCTTTATTTAGACAGGTTAATCCCATTGCGCCTCGAGGACTGATTTACAAGAGAGACCTGATTTCAACAAAGAATGACAACAACAATGGACAATTATAAGAGGCATATGTAGCCCAGGTGTAAATTTCAGCTTTTATCCTCTGGACTCCACTCTTTCTTCCTTTCATGCATTAACTCTCACAAGACTACTGAACAACCAATCACTGTTGAGTATCAGGGTCACATGCTCCTCTGCAGCCTAATTGTCAGGTGTATCAGCTGGAGCAGGAGAGTAGGAAGATTAGAACACATTGGGAGAAGCAGAGGAGCAGAGCTGCAGGAGCCAACTACCACAAACTGAGAAGAAGTGAAAAAGGTTGTATAAGATAGAAACTGCTGACCTGGCCAGGTTGATGGCGAGCTGAAGGTCCAGGCCTAGAGCCCAAAGAAAGGATTGCACTTGAAGTGCCCGAAGACTTCTGTTCTCCTGCCAGGCTGGTAGGAGGCTCCTTGCAGCCAACTGAACAATTTTGTCCCCATTCCAATGTGACATTGTCAGCCCAGGACCTGCACTGGACCAAGCACTTTGATTAACTTGCTTGGAATCTGAACCATTTCCATCTAGGGGTGAAGGAACTAGGGATGCACCGATCCACATTTCTCACTTCCGATCCGATCCGATACTTATTAACTCAGTATCGACCGATACCGATACTTTCCCGATCCGATACTGTTCAGGTATTTGACTCTGTATAATGAAACTTTTGCACCCAAACTATTCATTTTAACATTGTGTGAGATAAACCCAATGAAGACACTCTTAAGCCTTACAACTATTGTAAGGCTTAAGAGTGTCTTCATTGGGTTTATCTCACACAATGTTAAAAAGGGCAGTCACAGATTGTGATTGAACACAAGTGCTCTTTGAAGCTGGATCGGAAAAGTATTGGCAGGTTTGATCTGATACCCGATACTTAAATAATGCTGGTATCGGATACCGATACCGATATCGGATCGGATCGGCCCCATCCCTAGAAGGAACTGAAGGGTGTGGGTTTGTTGTTTATGGAACTGTGGGATTGTTTTAATTTCCCCTTTTTGTTTTGTTTTATATGGCCATATATTTGATTTCACTAATGTAAATATGTATATATTTTCTGCACTTTAAATATAAGCCACCTGCAACAGCAAGCTTCCAGTCTCTGTCTGCTCCTTCCATGAGATGTACCTTATCTTCTGATAATAAATTAGCCCATTTTGACATTTTTCTTTATTTACCATTTACATTGATAAATTGCAGCATATTCATTTTCATAAATATGTTACACATACAGATTTTTTTTTAACAAAATAAAATAAGATGGCAATAACTTTGTTTTTCATACCTTTTTGTTTTGACTCAAGTAATTTTATTATGAAGTATCACTACACTTGCTTAAAATTTGTGAATGCTCGACCCACTGTCAGTAACTTCACCAAATTAAGAACAATCTAGCTGCCTGGATTTATTTTGTAATGTAAAGTGATGTTATGTTTTTCTTTTTTTCCCTTCATTTTAGCCTATTAAACATGAGAATCAGCATATGACAATTTCAGAAATAATTACATAATTTATAATTAATAAATCAGATTATCTGAGCAGTTACTTGGTACTTGTGCAGTCTTTTTAGGAAATATTTTTTAATCTTACTCAAAGTAACATCTTGATTGTACTTGAGAAAAAAAATTCAGTTGTGATACTCTTAGTACAATTTTTGGGAACTGTACCCATCTATGATTATTATCAGATCTTTTTTTTTCCACGTTGTTGTTATCAATTTGCCAATCATATTTACAGAGCACTTTCCAAACTGGTGCAAAACAAGCCAGTGGACTGGGACAGACATTTGGATGCTGTGCTATTTGGTCTAAGAACAAAGCACCAAGTAACCACCAAATTCTCACCATATTTTCTGATGTTTGGTAGAGAAGCAAGGTTTCCTACAGAAATACCTGAAGAGTACAACGTGAGTTTTAATTCCTAACATTTTGAAATCATTACCTTCTATTATGTTATATTCTGCAGTTACAAAATTGTAAAATAATCTTAAATGTATTTCCAAGTTGGACAACCGTGTCAAAGACAATCTATCTGTCTGTGGAGGTGGTCAATGAAAAGTGTTTGAGACGTGACAAAGCTATTCAGTCTGTCATCACCTCCAAACAACAAAAGATTAAAATCAAAAGCAAAGGGAAAGCCACAATTGACTTTCATGTGGGAATGAAAGTGTGGTGATTGAATGTTAGAAGCCAACAGAGGAAAGGGGGAAAGTTAGACCACAACTACCTTGGACCCTACACTGTCATGGGCATCAGTGGAAAAGGTGTTGATCTGAAAGACAGTCGAGGCGTTGTCAAACCAAAGATCAATATTGATCATCTTAGGGTTTACACAGGAAAGCAA
>JBBPBX010039303.1:19563-29957 GCA_038048925.1 Garcialebias charrua
TATACACATGATATATGATATATGATATATACATGTTATACTGTGATGGACAGTAACAAAGTAAATTTACTTGATTACTGTACTGTACTTAAGTACATTTTCTGAGTATCTTTGCTTTACTTGAGTATTTGTGTTTTGGGGAACTTATTATTTTCACTCCACTACATTTAGCTTCTTGTTACTCGTTCCTTTTGGCTCATCTTTGTAATCCTCTGTTGCTGTTTTTCTTTCCTTAAATGCAGTTGGCCAGTTGTTAATTCAGGTATTATGTTAGATTCACCTGTGCAGAACATTCATTGTTTTGTATGGTTAAGTATGGCAGTACTTTCAGTTTTCAGTGTTACTGTTTCCTCTCCTGTGTTAACTTGTCGCTGTCAATACATGTACTTTTACACATAAGCAGTGTATGAATACTGAAGCTGAGGAAAAGACTACATGTGCATCATCTGTTAGGATTTCCATGATTTTACACAAACATGTAAACTGGCAGACACACAAAGCAATGGCTTCAGCGTAAGAAACCATCAGGCGGTTTCAGCGTTGTGTAAAATCACTCAAAACAATACAGCAATATACTGATATTAGAAAATATATGCATTTTTGAATACTTGAGTATTTTTAAATGCATGCAATACTTAAGTATTTTCAAAAGTACTTCAGTACTTTAACTTGTGCAAACTTTTGACTGAGCAACTTTTACTTGTAGTTGAGTAAATCAGTGGTGGAGAAAGTACTCAAACACTGTACTTAAGTAAAAGTACAAATAAACAGACACAATTTTACTCTAGTAAAAGTAGAAGTACCATATTAATATTTTTACTTAAGTAAAAGTAAATAAGTACTTGCTTTAAATAATACTTAAAGTATTAAAGTGAAAGTACTTGCCAAATGTATTACCTAATGCAGTGGTCTACAATATCATTAAGTGTACCTACTGTACTGTATGTATATTTTCTGTAATACTTAGTGTTGTGCTATTTTAATGAACAATGCTGCAGATAATTCATGTTTTTATTGTGTTTACTCTGACACAGTTCACACTTGGACTTGTGATTCTGTGCGTCAGAATTTCAGGGATGACATGCAGAGTTAAATGTTATTAAGCAAAATAAGAAAGAGGAACGATTATATCTTTGAAAGTTTTGATTTAACTCAAAGTAAAACCAATGTGTCATTTTAACTGCAGTGAAAACATTGAAGTAAAAGTTGTCTGTTTGAAAAAAAGGAGCATTAGACCTAAAATCAAAGGAACATCTGATCATTTCATCTCCAGTTTGTCATCAACTAGTTAAAATACTGTCTAAACCTTGTAATGGGTCAATAGTGAACAATATTTTAACTTCCTGACAACATTTTCAAAACTTGGACCCGAGTGTCGAGACATTTGGAGACATCTCTTGCATCATGAACTGACACATTTTAATATTGCAGCAAGAATTTCTTGTTCACGTTCAGAAGAAGTTGGTTTTCAAAGTTTTTTTAGTCCAGTCTGGCTCTTTTGGGAGAGAGAATCTGTCCTGCTGTACTGAACAGTCTTTCAACAATATTTCAATAGTCTTTCAATAAGGTCATGGGTGGTGTGTATCTTCTGGATGAATCTTTGTGGTGGAATCCATTTTGTGTGTGTTAGTGGTGCTGTGGGTGCTCCCAGCTAAATGACGTATATACTAGAATATACATCATTGGTCCAGCTCTTCTTGAAGACAGGTCTAATGTTACCTGTCCACTTTGCAGTGATTCAATGGACCAACTCCTCTCTCAACATCAGTTACTTTCAAACTAATGACAAATCAAAAAGCTGCAACGTGAATGTAACTTGTAACTCAACACATTATAGAAATGTAGTGTAGTAGAAAGTACAGATACTTCATGTAAAATGTAGTGCAGTAAAAGTAAAAGTACCCACATTTAATTCTACTTAAGTAAAGTACAGATACATGAAAAATGTACTTAAGTACAGTAACAAAGTACTTGTACTTAGTTACATCCCACCACTGAATCTGACCACAAATATACTTTTACTTGAGAGTTGGGTACTTTGCTGAAGAACCACAACAAACTGAGTCCCAATGTGGCTTGGACTGATGAAGTCCTTTGGATGAGGGATATGAAACATCTAAAAAATAATATATATTAAAAAAAAGAAAGAAAAAAAGAACCTGAACTTTGTTGTTGCAGCTTTCACTGCACAGCTGTGGTGAACATTAAAATGTTTCCAAATTACTTCTGTATGATGAAGCTTCATAAGAACACACACAAATCTGCCTTGAAGTCTGTTTTTGTTTGTAATCCTCATTTTCCATGAGGCTGCAGGGGCCCCGCCCCTCGGCCTCTGAAGGGTTAAACTCCGCCTCTGCTCAGTATTTAGCGCAAACCCTCGGGGCTGTGCTCGTTTTGCGCAGCTGCGCGTGATTGGGCTCGTGCCGCCGCGCTGCTTTCTGCTCAGCTGGGACTTTGTGCGACGGGAGTGCGGCTTCTCTCTCTGGGTTTCCACACAGGTCAGTGTTTGTGCTTGTTTCTAAGTTCAGTAGTAGAAGGTGAGGAACAGATAGTGGTGCAGAGCAAACCGCTTCATCACTTGGATGAAATAAAACGAGCTCATTGATTCAAAGCTTTGCTCCAGCGACATCTGGTGGCCAAAAAGGAAACTGCACAACAAAGTTGATCCCTTCTTGGAGCTGGGTTAGTTGTGCACTCTTTTGCAAAGAGTTGATTGTGTAAGTTTGGAGGTACAGAGGATGTTCTGGACTGTTTGCTGTCTAAAAATAACTTTAAATCATTAGTTTCTCCTGTGCAAAGCAGTTTTCTAATGACTCCATGTTCAGTTTTTTCTTCTTTTCCACTTTTCCATGAGTTTTTTTTCCCCATTTCCTTTGGTTTGAAAGAGTCTGCCTGCTGTGTTCAGTGGGCCTGTGGTATTTCACCATCTCATTCGCTCAGTCTGACTCATTCCCTTATTTCCTCCAGATGTGCAGCCCTTTTTGTTTCCTGACAGCACACAGGGTTATTGTGACACTTCTGCCCTTGCTCTGCAGTTTATTCTGCTGACGGGATTAAAATGTATTCCTGTGCGTTTGTCGCTCACATGTCGTGTGGTGACACTAAACGCAGTGCTGTTAAAAACGTTTTGCTCGTCCTAGAAGTGGCAGCTGCCTCTTTGGAGGCGGCAGTTAAATTGTAACAGTTTAACTCTGAAGTGCAGCAAAGTGCTGACTTTACAGCAGTTTTACGAGGCCTCTGGTTGATGGACAGGAACAGTCATGTGTTTGGCTTGTGCAAGTAGAGCATGGAGTCATGAAGTCCCACAACAAAATCAGTGTGGCCTGACGTGGTTTTAAATGACAAGACTTTTTTTTCCCCCAAAACATTTGAAGGTGGGGGGTTCTGCTTGTTGAACCTGTTCAAAAGCTTGTGGCAGTCTTGGGGCTATAGCCCATAATTTACAGGGATAAAAAGCCCAGTTTTTATGCATCTATACATTTTTTTAAATATTAAATTATAATTATCTGATCACCTAAATTACTGGAGAGGGATTTGGATGACTGGATGACTCTTAATGTCCCAAAAAAACCCTGAAGGTATCCAAACTCTAAGAAGTGGCGTGATTAAGGCCAACATGATGGAGTCATGAATAATCAGGTGTTGCTCATTTTGAGATAATTGGCACAAAACAGAAGGTGTGCCTCAGGTGTCACAATCTGTACCTCATTTCTTTGTATATATATTTGAAGATTTAGACTGTACAAAGTAGAAGCTTTCTAATGCTCTGCGTAGAACCTACCACCAAAAAGTGCCCATGGATGTCTATTGGCAAAAAGATGGTGGCCAACTCACTACGTGTACACAAATGACTAATTCAGTTAATTTTACAGATATTGAGCTAAAGATATTGAGCTAAAATTTGTTGTGGTAGTGGCTAAGAGTTCTTCCTATTGACTTGTTTATAAAACTATATGAATGTCCCTACCTCAGATTGTTGGGAACAAATTCCAGCAGGAATAAGGAAGCTTTTGGGACCAGTACGATATACACATCACTGATGGGACTTTAGGTTCTGCATGGTGGTGCCACATGAGATTTCTTTGCAGCATGAAATGGCAAATTGCACTTGTGTGTACATGGAGGGTAGAGTGTAATATTATATTCCATGCCCATGGTTATTAACATTCTAACAAGATGTGAAGAATTGTGTTAAAATATATTTATCAGCTATATGGAGTCAACTCTGTCAGCATAATATTCCATGAATGCCTGCCTACACATCTAATGTGAGATGGGACATTGCAGCTAAACTACCTTAACAAACATAAAAATGACATTCATTTTTACAGATACAGTATGCTATTACTGTATTTGGTTTAGTAATTGTAAATGTACTGTACTTGTATAGCACCTTTCTTTCTTAACAAGACACTCAAAGCTCTTTACAACACAATCTGCGCCTCATTTACCCCTTCATTCAACACTCTACTAGATCTGTATAAAGAATAATCAGAGCTTTATCACACACACTTGGAAGCAGTGACGGGTTCGGTGTCTTGCCCAGGGACAGTTCAGCATGTGACTGCTGGTGGAATTGAACCTCCAACTGTTGCATTGGAGGAACGACTGCTCTAACCACTCAGCCACAGTTGCCCAAGTCATACTGTAGTTAGTCCTAAAATGAAATGTCTTCAATATTACACAAAGCACAGTCCAAAACTTTGACATTACTTGCTGAAGCACATTCAAAGGTTGCTGTCACATCTAATCAACACGAGCAAAGCATCCGACACCTTGCAGATGTATTTGTCATTAACTTGCCTTGCATGGCAGTCTACCGCTACCGGTGTATGAATGTGTGTATGAATGGGTGGATGGTTGGTATTGTAAAGCGCTTTGGGGCCCCTCATAGGGGGCTGGAAAGCGCTATATAAATAAGCTCCATTTACCATTAACTGTTAAACATTTCTGGGTTGTCCGTATGTTTGAAGTCAACATAACATGATCTTAATTCACAACTCTGTTAGGAAAGATGTTGTGCAACTCCTTGCACATACACCGACTCTAAAACGTAATTTATAAAAATGAGATGGAATACAGATTGGTATGGGGGTTACTTATAATTTAAAGGCTCTTTTTTTCTGTCCTTGCCAAACTGGGCATCACGCGAGCTTTTTGATCTGTTAGCGTAAGATTAACCTCACAAGTGCTCAACCTTTGCCCATTCCCAACCTTTGCTCTGCTCGGCAGTAGTCTCACTTCTGCTGGCGCTGTGAGCAGAGCTGGACCTGAAGGTACGTCTGGGACTGGGCAGAGTAGGACTTGTGCTGGTTTGGTTCCAGTACTTGTGCAGCCAGGGGAGTTTTCAATGCCATTTCTTTTTCCATTGAGCTGAATGCTTGTGACTGTCGGCTGTTTCCAGTGACTCATTGACAGTGTTTCTTGGTGTAATGTGTTCCTCTAATTACAGTTTGACAGAAGGGTGCTCTGGCTGAAGTGGAAACCTTCATACAGTTTCTACTTCATGCATTCCCTGTGTTTTTTTTCTTTTCCACTGAAGCTAAAGCGCAAGACTTGAATATGATTTGAGGAATGGTTCCAGGAGCCGTCAAGTTTGTGAAGATGCTGCTGATCTCTAAAAGAGTTTATTGCTCTGGATCACATGTTTATGCTGTATGATTCACAAGATTTGTTTCTTGTTCGGGCAGCTGTGTCTGAGTAGTTGGAGCAGTTGTCCTCCAATGCAAGAGTTAGGGGGGGGGGGTTCGATTCCACCAGCAGACATGCCGAAGTGCCCCTGTGCAAGACACTGAACCCCTCATTGCCTCCGATGTGTGTCCCATCAGTGTATGAATGTGGGGCGGCCGTGGCGTAGTGGTAATGGCAGTCGTCCCCCGATCGGAAGGTTGGCAGTTCAAATCCCGGTTCCCCACACCATGTGTCGTTGTGTCCTTGGGCAAGACACTTAACCCCGAGTTGCTCCCGGTAGGACTGGAAAGCACCTTGCATGGTAGTCTGCCGCTACCGGTGTATGAATGTGTGTAGCATTCAATGTGTGTAGCACTTTGAGATTTTCACTAATGAAAAGTGTGTTATAAATTGAATTTATTATTATTATTATTATTATTATTATTATTATTATGAATGTGATAAAGCTCTGATTAGTCTATTTAGAATGATCTGTGTTAAGATAATTTAATATTATCCTTGTAATAGCTCTTTAAGTAAATATGCCACACAGGAGAGGTAGATAATTTTCTCAATCCCAGGTTTAATCTTGCAAGATGGAACAGAGGTTGAAATCCAAGCAGGCAATATTTTTACAAGACACTTCATCTCCAAGTCTGTTCACTGAGAGCGTAATGTTTATCAGACAACCCCAAGGTCGGACAACTCCTGCAGCCTCTTTGCTTAGAGTGAAAGGCTCCACTTTGCAAAAACAAAACAATTCTACGCACACACACAGTTCTATACGTTAGTGAAAAACACTTGTGACCTTTATATCTCCCAACAATTTGTTCAATATAGTCTTTGAATAGATCTAGTAGAGTGCTGTATGAATGGGTGAATGAGCTTTGAGTATCTTGATTAGAAATGTGCTACATAAGTACATTTACCATTATTGAATGGTTAATATTCATTGAATATCTAAGAATTTTAATGAGTCTAGTAAGTTTGACATCTTACTTAAAGCCAAAAGTTGCCTAAAACCTAAAAGGTTGTCAGATCGTGGTCTGAAGCCCTGTATTTTATTGGATCTTGCTTCTCCTTCTGACTAATCGTTTTAAACCATTCCTGTTTTGTGTAAATGTATTAAAGTTGAGCTCTTTTTGCAGAAAATTATTTTTCCAGTCTCGTGTTTTGCAGGTTAAATGTGTAGATCAGGACTATTAAGCTGAACTGTTACTAAAAGCCAACCGCTTGGGGACGTAATAATAATATAGATTTAAGATGTAGATAAACGGTCAGTTTTACTGAGCTGTACTGTACACTAAAATTTAAGAATGAGCAGGTGTTTACCTGTCAACCTTATAGCATCTCTTGTATCACGAGTTCTCTTCTTTTTCACGGATTTAAACAATAAATTCTGTGACCAGCTGATTGGATGTAAATCACAATGAAGCGTTAATGGTCCAGCAGAACTGAACCATTTATTAACTAAACATAAATTTAACATCATACATTTACAACTGATTGATCGATAAAAATCCTATAATTCATATAATTATATATATTCATATGTTCCCATACAATAGTGAAATTTGCTCTCTTGCATTTAACTCATCCACCACCAGGTGGAGCAGTGAGCAGCTATTGAAAGTGCCCAGGGAGCAACTGGGGATAAGATGCGCTGCTCAGACTCCACGATATGTGCAATGACTGGGATCGAACGTGGGACTTTCGGGTCCTGAGTCGGCTGTCCTGCCTCTGCACCATCTCGACCTCCTTGTTTTATAGTTTACAATCTAGTTTTATTTAAAAGTGAACCCACTGGTGGGCCAAACTGAGTTCACCTGTGGGCCTGATTTGGCCCCCGGGCCCCCACTTGAATAGTCCTGGTGTAGATTTCTGTTGGTGGTGTTTGTATGTATATATATTTAAAGCTTTGACACTGATGCCGCTCTGTTCACGTCTTTGTGTTCCAGTCCAGCACCAGAAGCATGTGTGGGTGTTGAGTTGGACGTTCAGTCGACATCTCTGCCCCAGAACACGGCGCTGCTGTCTTTACCTCCGAGTATCACTTGTTCCGTGAGGTTCACCCCCACACACCATGGCTACCGTGGTGGAGAACAGCGTCCTGGCATCTGCTGACCCCACACCCCCACCTACAGTCTCCACCTCAAACACCCCGCCCAGCTCCCCAGCTTCCAAGGCCCCGTTCAAAAAGGAGAAGAAGAAAGGTGAGTTTTGAAAAGTTTCCTGTGGTAACAAGAAACTGGACAGGTGACCCTCTGACACTCGAGTCCCATAAAAAGTCTCAGCAGAACCAAATTTAAACTTAAAAAAATGTAGAGTATAATTTTCACCAAATGAATGAACTCTGAACTGGTATTTAAAGGTTTAAGATTGTTCCTGTCTGGTTTTTATTCCATTGGTCTGTTTTATAGGTTTAGCCTATAAACAGTTTCCTCCATTTTTAATACCTGGATATGGAATAATTAGAACAAGCCGATTTATTTAACATATTTTACCACCAGGTGGTGCGTCTTACTGTTTATCAGATGTATTTGCTACTAAATGGTGCACAAGTTGTGAAAATAGTTTGTTGGATGTGTCTCAAAGATCTCAACACCAGAAATTTAATCAGTCTGATGACCTAAAATATATAAAAAAATATGAAACGGTTGCATAAGTTACTTCAACACGAGACTTTGAGTGAGTCAGCTGCTGATGCTGATGTGACCCCATGCGGGTCTCATAACGCAAAATGAGTTTTTTTTTATTTATTTATATAAACTTACATTTAAAAGCAACTGCTTATGGCAAATCAGCTGTTACAAAGAATAAAGTTTTCAATAAATTAAAATAAATTTGTATTGTGAGTAGCAGGACCTTTTTTTTTTTCCTTTAAATTTTTTATTTTGTGCCCTTTAGTCTGGTCAGCGCTGTGGCATGGTATAAAAAAGATCACCAGATCCACTTCAGCTGGGGATCATGCTTGTTGACCTCCCACAGTCCAAAAAAAAAAAAAAAACTGGTGCACTGGTGACTAAAAGGTCACTTGATGTGTGTGAACCAGTCTCTTCTCACTATGATCCCATTCCATTCATCATGACTGGTCTGAGTTTTCCTGGACTGTGTGGAATCACGGTGCGATTGGTCTCGATGTGCTTAGAGGACGTCTTGACTCTGGAACGCTTTTTTTACTGGATGTTGCTGCAGTGCCTCACAGACCTGTTTCTTCTTGAAAAGTTCACTCAGAGTGGGCAAAAACAGATGTTAAAATAGTGTGAAATTAAGTGATTGTGTTGTGGCCTGTAAACGTGCTTTTAGCAGTTTTCCTGTTGGAGAGAGGGGTTTCTTTTGGTGTGACCCTTGGAGTTTGAATCTCTGCAGACATTTGAAAGTTGTGAAAGCTTCTGTAAATATCCCTCGACATTCATTCAACCTTTATTTATACAGGTTAATCCCAGTGAGCCTCAGACTCCTTTACAAGTGAGACCTGATTTTTAACAGAGTGATAACAGTAGACAATAATAGATAATCATAAAAGGTGCACACAACTTGGGACTAACAAGTGAAAATAAAATGGTATTAAAAAAAAATTAACAGCTAGATCAGGGGTTTGCAACCTGTGGCTCTTTGGTACATCTGCAGCGGCTCTTCAGGCGTTGACCAAAAGTAAAATAAAACTGAATTTTATTTAAATTATTACAAATAATGAAAATTACTTTTTTACATATTCAACTATGTACAAATACAAGGTGTAAAACATGTGGACTACATCATGCTGCTAGTATAGTTTGTCATCTTCAGTCTCACAGCGTGATCTTTCTCTCAAAACCACCAGAATGTTTGGCAACATCTTTAAGACAAGCAGCTAAGAAGGAATATGTTGAGTAACTTTATTGTGTTTTATTCTTAGTGTTATCAAATTATTTATTTTTCTTTAAAAATCCAACTGTATATCCAATAAACTAGCCTAATTTTATACAGTTTTTAACTTTATGATTTAAGTAGGATACTTAATTCTTAACAATAAACCCCATGGGGGGTCATGACGTACTTCCGGTAAAATGCAACCCACATCCGCCACTCCCGGTTCCTATCCACTGCCGTTGTTGTTGGCGTTAGCTCTTAGTAGCGGAGATAACGACCCGAAACGGGAAGCGGCTGCGCGCTACTGGCACTACAAGTGAGTTCCGTTGTGTCCGCCCACCGGTGGGTACAGCTGTTCCGAGGGGGGGTTAGGGCGAAAATTTATTGCGGCTATCCGTAGGGGGAACGTCGCTATAATTGTATATGGATTTATGTGTATAGTTATTATTGGTGTGTATGCAGATGTTTTATCAATTGTATTAATTTATGTTCGTGTCTTTCCCGTTAACCGGAAGTGCGCCATCTGGGTAATGACTGCGGAAGTGCTGGAACGGAAGTCCGTGGCATATAGTCTATTAAGAGAACTCATCGGCCTGCAGAGTTCAGGGTTTCAATTTTTATAGAATTGTTAACTTATAGATCTTTTGTCTTTCTTTACTTAAATCTAGTATTTTCTTTTGTATTAAAATGTAAAAATATCAATCAATATTAATAATAGTTGGACAGTTTTTTTTGTTTTATATCACCCACCCACTGGCCAGAAATGTAATCTCCAACAAACTTGTAGTGGTCCATAGGCAATTGACAGTACACAGCTGTAGCAGGTTTTGAGGCTCCGGACATCGTAATTAGTAATCGAAGTGTCAAAAAGG
>JBBPBX010039304.1:17304-29957 GCA_038048925.1 Garcialebias charrua
ACATTCCAAAAGGCCAAACGAAATGTTACATACACAAATTGCTCTGGAAGCCAGAGGGGAAAAGTCCTATCCATTGACAAATAAGGAACTTTTTCAGGGTTTTTCAGGATGTCATACTGTCTTTCAGTCTGTCCCTGTTCAGCAGACACTGTCCTTCACCGATGCACAGGAACAAACGTGATGTTTGTACCATGCAGCAGCTGTCACTTTCACTCTGACCTCTCTGCAGCACCTTTTCTTACCTGTTACAACGCTGTGGATCTTAGTCATGAAACTCTTGACAGTTCGGATGGGAACACCTTCCGTCTCATCCTGAATACGAGTGACAATGTCTTCAATCTGAGGGAAGAAGACATCACAGAATGAGTCTCAGAAACAACTGGATATCAGAGCTCATCAAATCTAAGCGTTAATATTGTTCAGTAAGTGTGAATAAAGAATGATTTACCACGCTGTGTGTTTTTAGTCAACCATCACTGCTTTAGTTTGACAAAGTTTTTACTTTGCAAAAAGCACTGTTTGGTCAAATAATTCATTTAAATGCTAAACTTCTGATTGACCCACAGCATCTTTTATATTCATCAGTGTTAAAGTTTGTTCCTGGTCCATTAGGCTTTCTGAGCATCTAGAGTTGCTCATAAACTCCAATATCACTTTGCATTTTAGGAAACTACAGAAAATATCTACTCTTTCACGTGTCTATTTGTGGAGTGTCTACATCTCTATTTCCTTCTATTTTTGGACATATGTACAACCTGCATTCTAATTTATTCGCTTTCATCTGAACGACTCCTGCCCAGCATCTGCTTGATTTTTTTTTTTTGTTTTTATTGTTTCACTCCAAAGCTTTTCACTGACGGTTCTCTCTTTTTCTTTGGCTAAGAGCTGTTTATTGAGTACACTGCACATATTATTAGTTTTCAAAATGCAAAACGGCAACAAGATATCATAAAAAGCAACTAAATCACCTTCTTAATCCTAACATCTGGTTCTAAAATTAGCAATTTAAAAATAGATGCAGATGAACAAAATGGTACTCATAAAGGTCATCAAATCACTGACATAATGGTATTTCTTCTTAAACGTTGTTTGAATGCAATAATCTAATGTATGTCTGCATGCCTTTACTGCGAGGTAGAATAAACAAAAACATTGTGAAAATTAATTTATCTGACAAAGATATGACTAAATAGTACTCACAGATGTATTACGTTCGAGCTTAATTAGGATCATGATTGCCTTCAAGCGTTTTTAATCAGACATTCAACTTACCGTAATTGCCGGCGTATAAGCCACTACTTTTTTCTCAAGTTTTGGACTCCACGGTTTATACACAGGAACAGCTAATTTATGTACTTTTTAAAAAATTATAATGTTTTATTCCATTTTAATATTTTAATTTGACAGGCTGCCAAGCTTCCTGCTGCTAAATAACATTTTCCTTTGGCACACCGGGGCACTCATATTCATTAATTCACCTTTGTTTTAACAGGTTAGTCCCATTGAACCACGATGACTCATTTACAAGACAGATCTGCCCAACAGCTGCCCAACAGCTGCCCAAAACCCACCCCTCTTGGGGTGGACTTTTGTGGCGCAGACAGAGTTAATGCCACAGGTAGCTCTCGCTCACGGTTCCAATTTTGCTACTAAATACCCATAATCCCCACTCTGTGGCCATGTGACCAGAAGTCACCCTATTGACCAATGAGATACCATAAACTCATTGAGTCACGAGAACACGCTGATAAGAGGAGGGAGGCTGCAATACTCCTCTCTCCTTGCAGGCAAACACGGAGCAACTTTCCATTCGTAAATTAGTAAATTGAAGCCGTTCGGCGCTACATGCGCTGTACACGCGACCTCTGTCTGTGAGCGTAACCAGCAGCATAGACATACAAGCTGTAAAGCAGCTCTGTACAGCTCTGGATGTAAACACATAGTCTGTTTATCATATGTCTTTGTTTTCCTGCCTGCGTGCCACGTTACAACCAATACCAGAACTTGACATCGAAAGAAGAATAACGTTTCAATCCATTCACCGACTGACGCGGTTTGGTCGGTGCCATAAAAGAACCTCGGATCGGTATACTGTACAGCCCTATCCAAAACCATTCAAGCTGAGCTTCAAGGTCAAGTTACATCACTTTCTGATTGCACCATGCGTTTCATTTTGAATCAGAATGCGGTTCATGGAAGAAGGCCCAGGAGATTCCACTGCTGTCAGAAGAATACAAACAAGAGAGAAATTTGCCAAAATACTTCCCCAAAATTTTCTGGGAAGACATTCTGGGATTGATGACAAAAACAAAAATGGAACTTTTAGGCTCCAGGGAGCATAATAACAGCCACAGGAAACACTTTTTTTTTTAAAGGCCCAGCTTTTAGCCAAGTTTGTCCTGCTTTTAACCACATACCTAATGCAAAGTTAAAGAATAAGAGGAAAGTGGCTTCACTCTGAGAATAAACAACTGTATTTTTCCTTGTGAAGGACTCCTGATGGTTGCAAAACTTTAACCAAAGCACTTTTTGTACGGACAGTGCATTTCTCTGGTACACTAAAATCAGTCGTGTTCGCTTTTGAGCCCAGATTCTTCCCACCAGATGTAAGATTTGAAGAGAGTTGTGTTTTTACCTCCAACCATCAGAGCTATTTCACCCACTTCCCCGTTTATTGTATCAAACAGATGAAGACCATCTACCATAAGCAAAGGCATAGACAGGTATTGGCAGGGCTCTAAAATCAATACATGCATGACTAACAGGACCTTAATGGTGTATGAAGACAGCTGCTCAAACGAATAATGGTTTCTGCTGTCGTGACCAATTCACTTCTGTTTATAATCAGATTAGATATTCACAGCATGTTTATCACAAGTGGCAGGAGTTAAACAAAAAATTTGGGCAAATATGCATATATTATTTTAAAATTGGTAAAGAAGTTAAAAAATAAATAAAACAATACTTCCTGTTGCAGCTCTGCCACCAAAATAGTTAAACTTTTTTTTAAGCATTTTCTGTAAAAATGAAATTTTGTCTTTTTATTTTGCACATTTAGCACAGACAAAAGGGGCATCTGAAACAAGAGCTTTAAATTATACTGAACTTTAGTTTTTTTCATGGGACAAAGATTTATAATAATGTGAATAATTTTGAAGATGACATATGGTCCAGTTTCTGTGGATGAAGGCTCTGCCCTCATTTACTGTGTCTGAAAAGAAAGACATGTTTAAAAGAAACGAGTCAAGTTAATGTCAGTGACGAGATGGAAAAAGTAGATGAAAGAAACAAAATGTACACCCTCAGTGAGGATCTTCAAGCACATTAAAATAGACCTATGATAGATCAAATTGCTCTTCATCAGAAAAGGTTCCTCTCACTGAAGAAGCAGATGCTTTTGGACTGATGTCAAGAAGTGCATGTCTGAAAGAGGCTTGGGTGAGTCAGACCTATTATGATCTATTTAAACCCTGCGGGGCACAAAGCTGCGGTTAGTGTTCTCAAGCATAGACCAGCTCGAGGACTACAGGGCATCTTGGTGAGTCTCCCTGAGGTTAAAAAACAGGCCTTTGTACATTTTTTTTTATACGTTACCAATAAGTGTTTCATCATGACAGATTACTTCATTTTTTGTCATTTCTGAAAAAAAAAAAAAACAAGTAAAACAATGCCTGTACAGTATGTTGTAACTGTCTGTGAGACATGTCACTGACCTCTGTACCGAGCCACGTCAAACAAGCCCGTTGCGACAAATAATAAATTAATCGGTTGCTAAATGAAAATTATCAACCTCATTTTCGTTTATCAGCTTTATTGTTTCTTTGTCTCCGTTTCTACTGAAGACACTGGATGACAAAAGGTTCAACTCCAGTGCTCTTCACTGAACCCTCCCTTTCTCTTTTTTTCTTTAACATCTGTTTTAACCATCATTACAAGCAGCTAAGCTGAGAAGCTAAGCTAAGAGCTAAGCTAACAGGTCAACCTCGGGGAGGAAAAAACCTCCGTCTTGTTGAATCTCCAAAACTCATGGTTGAAACCCGTGCCTTTGTGTAAAAATTTGTTTTTTTTTTCTGCAAAAAGAAGCTGAGAACTTGTTTACTGATTTTTTTAAATTAAAAGCTTTGTGTGACAAATGCTATGCTAAAGAGCTCAGACCACACGAGCATCCGCCATTTTGAGAACCAAAGAGAGACAGCCCATGTCACATCAAGGGGCCTCCCTCCCATTTTCTTAGAGACACGCTGCTCGCTCCCTCACTAGCCATCCTTTGGTTCAGTCTTATACTGCCATCCGGTGGTCGAAAAAAGGTACTACATGCAACACAAATTGAACGTTTCTCCTTAAATTTGACAATAATGACTAATTATTGTTAAAATTTCAAACAATATAGTTTATCGCAATCATTTGAGACAATGGCGCAGCAAAATTTGTTATCATGACAGGCTTAAAGTCAAGAGATGGTCAAGCTGAGTGTGCCTCACATGACCAAAAAAAAAAGAAAGAGAGAGCCAATCAAAGGAGGCTTCTATCATGCCTTTGCTTAAGTGCGATTAGTTCAGTTTGTGAAAAGAAAAGCAAATTACTTTTTGGCAATGCCCCAATTACATAATGTTATAAACATCACTGCACCACTAGCCTGGCCCTCGCCTTCCTGCACAGCTCTGCTCAATTCTCATTTCCCTTCACTGCAAAGTCTGGGACTTCTCTCATAGACAACGATTTCTCCGGTAGATTTTGACCAGACCAATCAGAGAACAGAAGGGGCGGAGTTTTGGACCCTAACCCACGCCCCCACCTGTCCCAGCACGCAGAGCCCTATAAAGGGCTCTGCCAGCGCGCAGTCAGCGAGCAGCGGCATGTTCTCATTCAAAGCGATGCAAAGCGATGCAGGACTGTTTTATATGTGACACAAATTTATTAATTTCCCCTTCTTAATCCCTTATCTGGAGTTTTCTTTTGTTTTTTTGGCCAAAAGTCAAGTGATCGCTCGCTCCCTCCTCCTCCTTCTTTCCCTCCGCCGAGTGAAATGAACAAGGAAATGGCTGAGGTTGTCACGAGAATTAAACTCGGGTTTTACGTTGCTGACCGAGTCCCATCAGATTTTCTGGTCTTCTGGTGTGCTGGACCAGCGATCCATGGTTTTATTTTATTAAAACGTTTTATTAACATATAAACACAGAATTTCCAGCGCGGCAGCCGGCAGCGAGAGAAAAGCTGCAGGAGGCGGAGCAGTTGTCAAGTTCACCAGAGCACGGGGAGCAGCCATACATGGCTCTGAGGGGAGGGAGCAGAATGCTTTTCCTGTTCAAAATATCCAATGGTTTTGTTCCTCAGCAGAGGCCAACGCCTCCAGCAAGAATCGTTTTAAAATGGAGAAAGTCCAGACCCTAGTATGAAGCGAAGTGAAGGACAAGGGTCTGGTTTTAACCAGGCTACTGCACCACAGCTGTCACGTTGAAACTAACCAACTAGCCTAAATGGAAGCAGAACATGGAAAAAAGTGGGAAATTACAGCAACGGAGCTCTCATTTTGTTTGTAAAGAACAGAGACGACTAGACGTGTGGACGGAACAGACTCGTCAACTTGCCAAATTATCCATGGATTCTGCTTTAATAGAAGACCAGAAGCCAAAAGTTTTATATCATGGTTATTTTCTACCAAGTGTCAGACATTAAAAGAGCTCTTACTAACAATGACCAAACTGAGAATGCACCTCAGGAAGAACTAGAGACTCTGGAGGATTGTGTAGTTACTTTTTTTCAGGACATGAACATTGACATAGGCTATGGGGACATTTCGTTCTGTCACACCCTGCCCAGTAAATCACAAAAATTTGGGCCGTCAGTAGTCGTCAAGTTCATTAGCAGGAATATAAAAAACTATGTTATGCAAGCAAAAAAAATCTGCGGGGAACAAACATTTACATAAATGAACATCTAACAAAAAAAATGGAAACATTACACATGAAGCAAGGTTGTTAAAAAAACAAAACAAAATAGCATCAACATGGACAAGAAATGGATACATCTTTATCAAAACAAAATAAGAGTCTCAGCCTAAAATGATAAAAGAGCTGAAGGATCTGGATGAATTCAGGAAATGAAAAATTACAAATCAATGAAACAACTCACACTCAAAATGGATAAAATATACAGTGAAATGAACAAATACATTAGAACATGACAACATACGAAGACTCAGAACCTAAAATATATAATGTTGAAAATGTGATTGATGCAAATTTTTTTCCTGTAATAAAAGATAGCGAATATTATAATGAAGAGCAGTTTAATGACATCAATATATCAAATGGAGTTCTCTCTATTATTCACTTTAATAGCAGAAGTATAAATGCAAACATATCCAAAATAACAGATTACTTAAAACAGTTAAATAGAACTTTTACGATAATAGCGCTGTCAGAGACATGGCTCAATGATGATAACACAAGTAATATTCACATCGAGGGGTATGAATTATATCATATGAACAGAAATAATAAAAGAGGTGGTGGAGTCGCTCTATTTGTCAATAATGAAATAAAATGTAAATTAAATAGTGAAATGTCAATAATAGTTGATAATATTATGGAAATGATAACAATAGAAATAATAAACAAAAACGATAAAAACATTCATTCATTCATTCAACCTTTATTTATACAGGCTAGCCTCGTTGAGTCACGGGGACTCATTTACAAGAGGGACCTGTCTCACTCACACCAAACAACCATCCACTCTCACACTCACACCTAGGGTCAATTTAGAGTCACCAATCAGCCTAACAAGCATGTTTTTTGGTCTGTGGGAGGAAACCGGAGTACCCGGAGGAAACCCACGCATGCACGGGGAGAACATGCAAACTCCACCCAGAAAGGCCCCGGGCCGGGATTTGAACCGGCAACCTTCTTGCTGACAGGCAGCAGCTCTACCAGTTGTGCCACTGTGCTGCCCATAAAAACATAATAATAAGTTGTGTATATAGATCACCAGGAGCAAATATAGAAATATTCACGGATAAAATCTTGGAGCTAATGGAGAAGAGTTTTAATAAAAATGTTTTTTTTTGTGTGGAGACTTTAACATTGATATGGGAAATAAAACAGATTCAAATAACATAAGCACATTTATAAACTCAATGTACAGTTTAAATATGTATCCATTGATATCAAAGCCAACAAGAATTACAACTCATAGTGCCACAATAATTGATAATATTTTCACAAATATAACAAATGGGGACGTGATAGGTGGTATCTTAACGACCGACTTAAGTGATCATTTACCAGTTTTCACAATCTATAAAAATGATCAAAACATCACAAAAGCAGTTACAACGAAGAAAAAGATCATAAACACGTCAAAAAGAGTTTTGGAAAAATTGAAAGAGGATCTGGATAAACAAGACTGGAGTGATGTGTATGTTGATGATGCGAACAGAGCATATGATGAGTTTATGAATATCTTGGAGGCTCTGTATGAAAAGAATTGTGTGCAAACAAATCATACAAAGAGAAATACGGTTGATCAACCATGGATGACAAAAGGGTTGAGAAATGCTTGTAAAAAAAAGAATTATTTGTATTCATGTTTCTTGAAATTGCGAAGTCAGAGCGCTGAAGAAAAATATAAAAAGTATAAAAATAAATTAGTAGGGATTATAAGGAAACATAAGAAAGAATATTATAGTAAATTATTAGATAAAAGTAATGGTGATATGAAAGCAACATGGCGAGTAATGAATAGTGTCCTGAAGAATCATAAAACAAAAACTGGTATTTCAAAATACTTTGTAAAAGACAACGATGAAATTCATGATGAAAATGAAATTGTAAATGGATTTAATCAATATTTTGTGAATGTTGGATCAAGCCTTGCAGCTAAAATACCAAAAGCAGATAATAATGTGATCCATTCAATTAAAGGTTGTGCAAATAGTATTTTTCTAAATGGAACTAACAAAGAGGAAATAATGAATGTAGTAAAAAATCTTACAGACAAGAGATCAAGGGACTGGGTGGACATGGATATGATGTTTGTAAAGGACATAATGAGCCATGTTATTGAGCCGTTTACATACATATGTAATTTATCATTTTCAACAGGAATATTTCCAGATAATATGAAAGTAGCTAAGGTAGTTCCTCTTTTTAAAAATGGTGATAAATGTGTGTTCAACAATTATAGACCTATATCCTTGTTACCACAGTTTTCAAAAATTCTTGAAAAACTATTTGTAAACAGACTAGATCAATTTATAGATAAACAAAATATTCTAAGCAACAGTCAGTATGGGTTTAGAGCAAAAAACTCTACATCAATGGCTCTCATGGAATTAATGGAACAAATAACTACTGCTGTCGATCAAAAACAATATTGTATCAGTATTTTTGTTGATTTAAAAAAAGCATTCGATACTATTGATCACACCATTCTCCTTGAAAAACTGAACAAATATGGTATTAGAGGACCAGCATTACAGTGGGTATCTAGCTACTTGAAAGATAGGAAACAATTTGTACAAATAAATGATGTAAGATCTGACCTCTGTAATATCACATGTGGAGTTCCCCAAGGCTCTGTACTTGGACCAAAGCTATTTATTTTATATGTGAATGACTTGGTAAATGTGTCAGGACTCCTTAAATGTGTACTTTTTGCTGATGATACCACATTTTTCTGTTTAGGTGAAGATATAGAACAAATGTTGGAATTGATAAAGACAGAATTTGTCAAGATACAAACTTGGTTTAAAATAAATAAATTATCATTAAATCTAGAAAAAACTAATTACATGATATTCAGTAATAAAAAGAAAACTGTTGATGTTCCACTCAAAATTGAGGGTGTTGAGATTTGTAGAGTGAGTGAGGTGAAGTTTTTGGGTGTTATCATTGATGACAAACTGACATGGAAACAACACATAAATTCTGTAAGAATAAAAATAGCTAAATCGATTGCAGTACTGTACAAAGTCAGAGACCTATTGAATGATAAAGCTCTGTATTTGTTGTATAACACAATCATTGTTCCACACTTAATCTATTGTATTGATGTTTGGGGGAATGCGTGTAAAACAATCACAAAGCCTATTTTTGTATTACAGAAAAGAGCTGTAAGAATTATCACTAGAAAACATTACCGTCATCCATCAAGTACATTATTTTATCAACTGAAGTTATTGAAGTTCCATGATTTGGTAGACTATAATATTTTATCAGTTATGTATAGGGCTCAAAATAATGCATTACCTTTAAATATCCAAATGCATTTTGTTAAAAGACAAAGTTGTTATAATCTTAAGGGGACAGAGATGTTTGTAAAACCACAATTCAGAACTAGTTTGAAGGGACGTTCTACCTCAATCCAGGGAATTAGATTATGGAATGGCTTGGAGAATGTAGTTAAAAATGCCAAGTCAATGTTTACATTTAAGAAAATGATCAAAACGAATGTGTTAAAAAATATATATGAAATAGCGTAATGTGTATTGTATTAGTTAGAAAATTAGAAAGAGTTAGTCATTTTGTACTGTTGGTTGAAGATTATTATTGTTTAATCTGATTGTTGGAAAAAAGGGGCAGATATAATAAGATTTATTCTTCTTTCTGCTACCTTTCTTTTTTTATATTTTGTACATAATCATTTATGGGATTGTCTTGTATTGTTTCTTTTGTAGAAAAAGGAACAAATTTAATAAACATAAACATACTGGGCTGACATCATACAGGTGAAAAATATTCAATTCATTCATTATTCTCTCGAAAATGAGTTCTCGAGGCTCAATGAGACTACCTGTATAAATAAAGGGTAAATGAAAAAAGTGAACGAACTGAACACAGAACCCTGTGGATTTTTCGCCAAGTACCGGTAACTACCAACCTACCATATTTTTCGGATTATAGGTCACACCTTTTTATGGTTTTTTCAAGGCCTGCGACCTATAATCCGGTGCGATTTATTTATGGATTTTTTCCTTATTTTTAGACCAATTTTTGACTCAGTTATGAGCCTTTTCAGTTTGGCAGAAAATGGTGCAGTACCACTTTCGGCCGCTAGGGGCGGGATGCAGTACCACTTCCAGAGTACACTGACCCAAGAAGAAGAAGAAGACTGTTTCCAGCTCATGTGTCTGGAAAAAAGCTCCTCTGCTCGGACTGACTGTCGGCCTCCTGGTCTGGATGTAGCTTCGTTAGCTCTGTTTGTTTGCTGTTTGTTAGCAAGACAAGTCAAGAACCACTCAGCGGATTTTTCTGAAACTTACAGAATGGAATGGAATCACAGTGTGGACGTTTACAAGTGAGTAACTTTATTAGATGTTTGAGATTAAAAAAACGATATTTTATTAGCATAGCTTGTTAGCTTGTGGATGTATATCTGTTTACGGTATGTTATAAATAGCTTCGAAACCAATCGGTGTATATTTTTTCTGCTTACAGAGTGTAATTATAAGGCTTTAATGTACGTTACTATGGTCTCGATAAAACGTTTGACATAAAATTTGATTTTTTTATTCGTGTCAGAAGCGGACCTCGTCTCGTGTTAGCATTCGTTTTTTATCTGTGTACTTCTGTTTACGTTATAAATAGCTTCAAAACCACTCGGTGTATATTTTTTCTGCTTACAGAGTGTAATTATAGGAGCTTTAATGTACGTTACTATGGTCTCGATAAAACATTTGACATAAAATTCGATTTTTTATTCGTGTCAGAGGCGGACTCGTCTCGTGTTAGCATTCGTTTTTTATCTGTGTACTTCTGTTACGTTATAAATAGCTTCAAAACCACTCGGTGTATATATTTTCTGCTTACAGAGTGTAATTATAGGAGCTTTAATGTACGTTACTATGGTCTCGATAAAACATTTGACATAAAATTCGATTTTTTATTTGTGTCAGAAGCGTACTTGTCTCGTGTTAGCATTCGTTTTTTATCTGTGTACTTCTGTTTACGTTATAAATAGCTTCAAAACCACTCTGTGTATATTTTTTCTGCTTACAGAGTGTAATTATATGAGCTTTAATGTACGTTACTATGGTCTCGATTAGGGATGGGAATTGTTAAGAAATTATCGATATCGATTCCTTTATTGATATCATTTATCGATTCAATTCCTTATCAATTCTGTTAACAATTCTCATTGAGTTAGAAAAAAATATATAGTACACCATTTGTGTGCATGAAGTATTTAATGCTCTTTCACCAGAACAAAAATAGAACTTTTATGAAAAAATAATTCCTAATTAACATTACCGTATTAAGGGGCTGTCCATGGTTGGAATGGGTGAAAGGCTTCTATACAGTTGGACTTCTGTCTCTTCCTCAAAAAGTTCTTCTAGGGTTGTCTCTTTTTGCTGCTTTACAGGAGGCATCTGAAATTATTGACATAACCACAAGATTCAATTTTAAAATAAATAGTGTAATAATCCATGCAATCTATCATCTTTCATTACAAAAAACAAAACTTACATAGTTATCATCTTCATCCTCTTCTGCCTCCCTCTGTGTCTCTCCCTGGACCCAGCTCTGCCAGCTTCAGAAGAAATTCACCATTAAAAACACTGAGCAGCAAGAAAAGCTCTCACAACAGAAAGAGGCTACAATGAAACACACTGAACAAAAATATAAAACAACACTTTTGTTTTTGCTCCCATTTCTACGGTGGCATTTTTAGGTCTGTTGTGTGTTAATATCGTCATCCTGAAAGCTAAGTGTGCTAGCAACAGCCTCTGAGCCAGCCAGACTCCGGCAATCCTCGTCAGCTAAATGTTATTACATGAGATGGAGATTATTTATAAAATACAGTGGAAGCAGTATAGCTAAAAGGTAACAAGTGAAAGAATTTGACGTTACCTGCTGTAACATTTACAACGGAGGTGGACGCTTTCTCTCCACTTCCTTCTCCTCCAAGCAGCGTGTTAAAAACGGTACATTTCTTCAAAATCAGCGCATGCCGAGTGGCCAAATCTTCTGCATGTTCGACGTATTTCCTCCCTTTATCGTAATGGACGCGTTGCATGCGTTACAAGTAGTCCTGGTCTCATCTTTTTTCGTGAAATGAAGCCAAACGCTTGAGCGCTTCCTCCGCGACGCCATTTTGAACATAGATATCATATATAGACACCACCACCACTCGTCTCGGGCGCGGCGCATGTCTGTGATGTCAGCGCTTGAATACGTCACCACCATGAGTCTACAGAACCGGTAAGCTGAATCGTTAAGTCATGCATCCTACAATTCCATGGAATTGGACTATTAAGAACCGGTTCTCTAACAGAACCGGTTCTCGGTTCCCATCCCTAGTCTCGATAAAACATTTGACATAAAATTCGATTTTTTTATTCGTGTTTTCAGAGACGGAATCCTCTCGTGTTTAGCTTCTGTTAGCTTCTGGCAGACATTAGCAGCAGAGCTAAACACTCGGTCCATATTGCCGGGTTGACTCAGCGGTCACGCGGCGCGTCAGCGGTGGATGACGCGTTACGTCGGCGGTGACGTAGGTGCGACCTATAATCCGGTGCGACCTATTCATGGATTTTTCCAATTTTTTGGCAATAATTGGACACTGCAACCTATATTCCGGTGCGACCTATAATCTGAAAAATATGGTATCTGTAATTGTAAGATTGCACATTGAATGTGGTCACGTTGTCC
>JBBPBX010039305.1:0-20521 GCA_038048925.1 Garcialebias charrua
AAGTGTTTAGATGATGACCAAGATGATTCTCAAGATTTTGTTAAAAATTCTCCTGCATTTCAGCATGAAGTCATTGCCATGCATAGTGAACACAGTGAATCACTTGAAAGTTCTGACTCTCTTCATGATGATGGCACCAATGAACCAGAAACTGTAGATATTCCTGTAAATGGGTCCTTTTCAGATGATGATCATGGCAGTATTCATTCAGACCATCATGCCAATCATTCTTATGATTTTCCCTCTGAATTGGATGTTCACATTGCACATAACTCTGAACTTGAACTAGATCGCTCAACAGATTGTTCTTCCTTGGATACTGACGGTGAACAAGCCACCTATCAACATTTGCTGGGATGGATGTTTTTTTTATTATTTATTAATCCAGTTATAGGGGAGACCCCAGCAAGGCACTGTGCATTTTCCAGATTGCCTTTGCATATGACTAATTACTCTTTTTTGTTTTTGTTTGTTTTTTTGCAAATGCAGATGGAATCATGAATGGGGATTCTGCGGCAAGAGAGGATTTTATAAGGACTCATGCTGCAGAGCATTTAAAACATGCAAAAAGGGTAGAGGACATGCGCTCACACTGGACAATTAAAACGTGTCACAAAGAAGTGGAGGTGGGGCTTTCACACTGGACATTTAATGCACCACAAAGAAGTGGACACTGGACATTTAATGCACCACAAAGAAGTGGAGGTGAGGCTTTCACACTGGACATTTAATGCACCACAAAGAAGTGGACACTGGACATTTAATGCACCACAAGAAGTGGAGGTGGAGGGTCACACAGGACATTTAAAATGTGCCACAAAGAAGTGGAGGACACGGGCTCACACAGAACTGAGGAACACATTTTTTGGGGGGAGAGATGCAAATACAGGTGCTGGTCATAAAATTAGAATATGAAAAAGTTTATTTATTTCAGTAATTCCATTCAAAAAGTAAAACTTGTATATTATATTCATTCACACAGACTGATATATTTAAAAAAAAAATCTTAATGTTGATGATTATAACTGACAACTAATGAAAAGCCCAAATTCATTACCGGTAACAGAAAATTACATTACTTGAGATAAAAAATAAAAAAAGATTTTTATAGATGTTGGCCAACTGAAAAGTATGAACATGGTACCATGGTCCTTGCAAAAGGACCCCCAACTAAGTATTCAAAGATGTACATATTGTACATTTCATGTTCATAGTTCTCAGTTGGCCAACATTTATAAACATTTTTTTAAATTAATCTCAAGTAATAGTCTAATTTTCTGAGGTACTAAATTTAGGGTTGTCATTAGTTGTTGGTTTTAATTATCAGCATTAAAAGAAATAAACTTGAAATCAGTTTAATGAAAGTTTCACTTTTTGAATGGAATTACTGAAATAAATCAACTTATTTAAAATATTATGACCAGCACACTTTTTAAACATATTTGTGGTGGGACTGTAATTTTATATAGCTTTCATATTTCTCGTGTTACTGCCAGTGTTGCAGCTATAAATCCAAAAGAAAAATGAAGGCATGTTAATAAAAAAAAAAACAAATTAATGTTAAGTACAGACCAAAGCTATGTGAGCTGTGTACTTTTAGATTTGTTTGTGTACTGGTACATTTTGTTTTGCCACCAGTTGATAAGCTCCCTCCAATGTAATTCTAAAGCTTTTGTTTTTTTAAAGGTACCAAAGGTGGACTTTTCCATTTTATGTGTTATGCTGTTCTGTTAATCCTTTAATTTATGTTAAAGAGGATAAAGGAAAAATGTAAGGAGTGATTTGTAAACCTTAAACCAACGGTTTCCACCATGTTTCCTGCTGCACAATGGATGGTCAAATGTGGTTCCTAGCTTTGTTTGCCTCAACGCAGTTTTGAAGTAGATGCATTATATTTTTCATATGCATAGCATGTACAGATTCTTTTTGTACCTATTTTTGTACCTATTTTGTTACAACTGATGCCAGTTATGCATTTTTTTTATTCATATACGGATTTGTTTTATATTATGATACTGATGCCTTTATGTGTAATAAACTGATTCTTTTATCATAACTTTCGACTCTGTTATTTTTAATGTTAGTACTGTAGAATTAATTCATAGCCAAGAGTTATTTGCACAACTACATATCATCATGATTCCACTAATAAATCTCAATTTAAAACTGTGGATTGGGAACTTGAAAAGTTTGTGTTGTCTGAACGTTGAAGGGACAGTTTCTGAACGTTCAGGGGACAGTTTCTGAACATTCAGGGGACGTTGTCTGAACGTTCGGGGGACGTTCTCTGAACGTTTTATGGAGTTTCATTTGGACGTTCAGTGAACGTTTTCTGCAAACGTTCAGAGGACGTTGATGACAACGTTCAGAGGACGTTGTCTGAACGTTCAGGGGACAGTTTCTGAACATTCAGGGGACGTTCTCTGAACGTTCGGGGGACAGTTTCTGAACATTCAGGGGACGTTCTCTGAACGTTTTATGGAGTTTCATTTGGACGTTCAGTGAACGTTTTCTGCAAACGTTCAGAGGACGTTGATGACAACGTTCAGAGGACATTGTCTGAACGTTCAATGTTAGCTGGGAAGGTATTTAAACACTTACTGAGCCATCATTATTGTAGATGCGCAGTTTAGCAGACTTTAATCTTGCACAAACTGCCACCAAAGTGCGAGTTCTTCCTTTTTCCGATACTAAATTGTTTTTACTGTGATTAGCCAGAAATGTAATTACACAGGAGACTTCAATTTATATTGGTCTACCAAAAAAAATAGACCTTTTATTGAAACTATCACAAAAATTACATTAAACATTTGTATCGATATTAGCTCTGATTTAATAACTACGTTGACAAGAATTCAAATTAAAAACAAACAGACAGTTGGACCTTTCTGTTGGCACATTACTTGACAGATTAATAGCTTATGAAAAATAAGAAATAGGAGGAAGGAGTTCTGGAGCTAAGTTAACTAAAGTTGTTTACTTTGAACCAACCAGGGTGGCACGCTTTCCCATACGGATCTTAGCTGTACTTCCGACACGTGCAGCATACAAACAACGCCTCTTTACCTGGTGACGAGACGTCTTGCGAGGTGAGGACTGAGAAGTTTGTGGACACTAACGGACTGTGTTGTCCAGTGAGCGTCCAGATGACTTCGTGCGTGTATGACTGGGTCAGACGAGCGGGAGCACGCTTTCACCGGCAGGAACAGACTCCAATCGCACTGGTTGAACTTTCAAAATAAAACTTTAGAAAACAAATTCTTCAGAAAGGAGTGAATGGATCAAAGTAAGGCTTTACTATGATCCCAGCTGAGACGTGGGTCGTTGACACATGACCGGGCCGTCTCCAGCTTTCCAGAGGGAAGCAAGTTGTCAGTTCGTTCTCCTCGAAACTCTAAAAACAAATGCAGGAAGTGCCCATTTATAGGGAGGCGGGATCTGACCCACCTCCTTAATAACTATTGGCTGGTTTTAACAAAATAAAAGATGGAAGTTTAATTCCATAGGCAGAAAGACTCTTGACGGACAACAGGAAAACTGTTTACATAAACGACCAGGTGGACAGTCCTGTTGAGTCTAGCTTGAAGACAAAACAAGAGAAGGAAGAGAACAGCTCTTACCCTGACTTCTGCCTTAGCGACAGAGTCTGCTTGCTTTTGCAGAAATAAAACCAGCAGAAGGTCACAGTCATGCAAGTAACAGATCATCATTAAAAATGACAAAAATATACTGTAGATCAATTCTGAATTAACACACATTAAAGAGAAAGTTCAATCTGATTAATTAGTGTCCATTAATTCATAATAATTGTTAACCAAAATAGTGTTTACTCGTCTCCTTGAAGGCTTCAAGAAGGTGTAACACTGAGAGTTTCAGAGAGATGCAGAGAGGTGTACTTGAAGGTCAAGCCTAAAATAACAGAGGCTAGGTGTATCACTACAGTCCCCCTTTTTGGAAGTCATCGCCTGTCCTTGGAGATGAGTTCCAACACGAAAGGATACCACCGAATGTCTCTGACCTCTATGCAATCCAGCAAGTGGAAAAAAAATCAAAAAAGTTCAAAATTATACTCCCATAATGTTTTGGAAATTCCATACTGTTCGTAGGTAATCCCTTTGCGGTAAGCTTTCAATCCTTTGGAAAACATAGTCTGTTAACCCATGGAAAACTGAGTCTGTGATCCCTTGGAAAACAAAGTCTTATAATCCACAACGGTAAATCCACAACGATGGGGGTTATTGATTTCATCAGCAAGAATGGTTTTTAATCAGCATGTAGTCAAGTCAAGTCAAATTTATTTATATAGCACAGTTAGAACAGATAAACTGTTATCAAGGTGCTTCACACACACACACAACATAAAAGAGGCTCAAAAATTTACAGAACAGTATCACACATCAATACAGTAGTAACAATTCTGATATTAACAGCAGTAAAGTATAATAAAAATGTATAAGAACAATATTAAAATGAAAACAGTAAAAATATATACACTACGTCAGCTCACACAGTATGAAACACCAGAGAGAACAGATGGGTTTTTAGCAGGGATTTGAACAAGTGAAGGGAGGAGGCCTGTCTAATGTTGAGGGGCAGGTTGTTCCAGAGTTTGGGGCCGGTGACTGAAAACGCCCGATCTCCTCGGAGCTTCAGATGTGTTTTTGGAACCACCAAGAGCATCTGATCAGATGATCTCAGGGCCCGCGGTGGAACATATGGTTCCAGCAGCTCAGAGAGGTAGAGGGGAGCGAGGCCATTCAGGCATTTGTAGGTCAACAACAGGATTTTAAAGTCGACTCTAGTTCGCACGGGGAGCCAGTGCAGTGAGGAGAGAACAGGTGTAATGTGCTCAAACTTACGTGTACCGGTTAAAAGCCGAGCTGCTGCATTTTGCACGAGCTGGAGGCGTGAGAAGGAGGCCTGACTGATCCCAGCGTACAGTGCATTACAATAATCCAGGCGGGTTGTGATGAATGCATGGATTAGTGTCTCGAGATCAGGTCTGGACAGCACCGGCTTGAGCTTAGCAACCTGCCGCAGTTGGAAGAAACTCTTCTGGAGAACGGAGCTGATCTGTTTATCGAACTTAAGGTCCGAGTCAAAAACCATCCCAAGATTTTTTACGGAGTGTTTGAAGATGTAGAGGGGATCTCTCGATTGAAGCAGAGGAGGCGGGCCTTGGATGAAGGTTGAAGACCAACGTTGGATCAGCAGGTCCCCACATCGAAGGTTGCAGGCTGGATGGCTTCCAGTCGGTGCCACCCTGGTTCAATGTGTCATGCAATTATGTGGTTTTAGGTGGGCTTATGATTGGGATTCTACATTAAGCCTTACCTATATGCACCTGGTATGTAAGCTATCATGGATTAGATCAGCTACAATTACCAATTAAGGGGTGGATCAATGCTGTAAAAATCAGAAATAGGGATCTATACCTATAGAAATGTGGAGGGCTTCTGTAACGAAGGCCTCTTCATTCAAACTATTCCTCCATTCATTATTTAGTTTAGGTTAAACTAAAAAAAAATGAAACTAGTTTGGTCTAAATGTCTGTTGTCTTTTAGACGAACGACGCAAGATTTGGTATTCCCTATAAATTTTGAAGTCTATGGCGAGACTCATCAAAATGAATAGATCTAGAATAGAAACGATCGAATCGGTTCTACCTAAATGATTGGGAGATCAGTGTAGATTATAGTACCTTAAGTAGTATTAATCTACAATGACTTTCAAAGATTGAGATCTTTAACAAAATGAACAGCATGTTGGCATAGTTAAATCCATTTAAGTCTTCAACTTATCAACAATCAAAACCTCTTTTGGCTGGGAGTGTTCAGAAAACAATAACAACTTCAATAACACAAAAGTAGCAATTAAGCAACTAAAAAACAACGTTTCACTACGTCAAACTCACTCTGGTCGTCAGATTCCAACGTGTCACACACAAGAAAAACAGTTCTTAGCTTTATAACCGATGTCAATTAAATCCTGCAGATTTAAACGGTTGTTAAGGTTAGTTTTTTGTTGTGGGTTTTATGCTTAGCGTTTCTAAGTTCTAGTTGGAACGGTTTCTTTTCGCAACTAGTATAGTTTAAACTGTTTAGTTTATTTACTATCCTGTGCTTGGACGACCTTCTTTTCCCATGAAGTCTTTGAGTTTGCGAGATCTTTGTCGTTTGTGGGGTTATTGAAATCTTTGTCCTTGACATGGGCATGACCTAACATCACCCCCCTGTGGTCATGAGGGACCACGCACACGGGTGTGGACGTCCGTCCATGGGCACGAGTTAGGATGCCATTGTTTAGTTTAAGCTGTTCGCGCAGTTTATGGGGAACCTTGTACAGGAACCTTATAGGTCTCGGCCAACGTACCTCTGTACGTTTACCTCTTTCTGCGTAATGCAGGTGTGTCACAACTGTCGGCGCCGTCGCAGGCGTGTCTCTGTCGTTGTGATGTATGTCTTCCCACTTCATGAATGAAGAGGTGCTCTTTGAGTCTGTAAGAACTATGTCATCTCTGAGTAGTTCTAGATTCAAATGCTCTTGAACCAAGGTTTCATTGAAAGCTTGGATGATAACTGAATTACCTGTCCCAGAGGACAGCACAGCGTTCTCGGTGTGTGATCCTTGGATCTCTACACCGTCCTCTACCTGTGGTAGGAAGTGTGAGTTTGCCCCCCTTTTGTTTGAGGAGGGGTCCTCAAAATCTGTAACAATGAAGTCCAAGTGACTGTCAGCGTGTTGTAGACTGTCACCACGTGGGCTCAGATGTCCTTGAACCAAGACTTCACTGAAAGCTTGGCTGTTTGCCGAATTACCCGTCCCACAGGACAGTACAGCGTCATCGGTGTGGGACCCATGGATCTCCACACCTTCCTCTACCGGTGGTAGGTAGTGCTCAGTGAGTGCTGAAGGTGTCAGCTCGCAGAGGAGGTCCTCGTGATGGGCCAGAGTCTGGTCCAATTGTTGAGTCTCCTCTGTCTCACCTGTAGTTGAAGGTTCACTTACCGGGTTTGTGGTCTCGGTTTGGGAATCCCTTGTGACCTTAGCGGTACCTGTTGTTAGACAGTCAGTGTCCTGACCTTGGGGAGGTACCACGAATGGCAGTGGACTGCTCACTGTGGCCCACATTGTCTGACTGCCATAATCTATAATCGCTTCAAAGCGACTTATAAAATCTTGGCCGACCAGAAATGGGCAGGAGTCCACCGTAGACACATGTACCGGATGGCAAATTGTCGTCTCGCCCATCTGCATGTGAACCATGGCAATAGCTGTCAGGGTTGTACCCATTTCTGAGAGTCCTTGCAACTCTATAGCACATTCTGTCAGGGGTATCTCTCTGCCAACACTGTTAGCGGCGGTCCGTAGCCTCTCAAACAGCTCGGCTGACATGATAGTCACATCTGAGCCGCTATCCAGGAGTGCCTCACGCGCGAAGACCCCTTCCAGTCTGAGTGGCAGGTAAGCTTTCTTAGCGCGCCCCATTCTCATAAATTTACACAGAAACCTTCTAGGTTTAAGCACACACCTCTGTGTACGCGTAACTCTGTCTGTGTAATCGTCGTAGCTGTCAGCATCATGATGGCTGTCTGCCTCATGACCTTCAGGATGCGGATTTTCAGCAATTTGTTTGCTGTCAGCATCTATGTCAGTGTTGACGTTGTTGTTGTCAACTGTGTGCACTGAGTTGTTGCAAAAGGCAGTGCTGCGCGTCGCTTCATCAGGATGAACAACGTTGTTTGTGTTATCATCAAGGACAACGTCACACGTTGTGTCAGCTTGGTCAACCACTGTAACAATCAAATCATTTGACAAACAACTCACAATCTCAGTCACGTCCACGCGCGGAGGCGCCGCTTCCATAATCTGGAGCTTGTGTGACGCTTTGCATGTCTCGAACTGTGCAGTTCGAGGGGCATGGGCAGGAGGGCCGCTCCTCGGGGGCACATGTCGGGACAGACCATTTTTCAATAGTTCACGGTTCCCATGCAACCTCCTTCGAATTTCACCAACAGTGAGATCCATGAGAGAACTCTTTTGGTCCGATCCGGACCATCTGGGTTCATCTGGAGGGCGAACACCTACCTTGTGTGGTTCTCTGCTCATCTCAAGGTTTTCAACCTGAGGGGCAGGGGGTTCAGAACTCCTACAGCTCGTAGCACCATGCTGTTGTATGTTATTATGAAAAACCTGTGACCTCTCGCACTTTGAAGGAGAGGGAACCTCTTCTACTTCCTGCGAGTGGGATGTGACCTTTTGACCTGGGCACACCACTGAGGGTGTTTTTCGCTGTTCGAGCATGTCAAAAAATTCCACAGCACATTGTTTAATTTCTGCCATGGTACTCTCTTTGCAATTAACATTGAAGCGAACACATTTCATTATGAAAGGTATCAGATTCAAAGTGAAACGATTTTTAAACTCCGCATCTTCCTCTAAGCCAGGTACAGTTTTATTCCCTGTGTAAACAGAGAGGAGCCTGTCGTAAAACACCAGGGGATGTTCACCTGGTTCCTGAAGGACGTTCTTTGCAGCTAAGTGCCTATCAAAGGATGCACCTGTTTGAACGTCCATCTTTGTACTGAGGTACTGTGAAAAATCAAGTAACGTGGGTCTTATATCACAGTGGACAGTCTCACCATGAGACGCCTTCGGCAGTCAACATGGAGTCCAAGATGTGAGATCAAATAAAAATCAGTGATTTTTATTAATTTGTCGACCTGTGACAAGGTCAAACAAAATTGGCTGTTTTTTGTGTGATTTTGTGAAAATCAAGACAAAAAATGCCTCATGTGTGTTATTTTAAACTTGCAGTTTAAAAACACAGGGACAGAGAGCCAGTTTTGCACAGACTTGATGATAAAAGTGTCAAGGCTTATCAAAAACAGACATGTCTGTATTAAAATCTGTGTAACTGTTCTGCCATCAACATTTGATTTCCTGCGAAAATCAAATTAAAGGGTGCTGTGTGTACAATATTCTCAAAATGTTTCCCGTTTAAAAACAGGAACGTCCAAACATGTACAAATTACAGGAAGACTGCGTCTTCTAATGTAACCAGCAGGGGGCACAGCGCTGGAAGTGAGTTTATCACAGCGACTGTAATTTCTCTATCTGACCGCTATAGAGGCGCTGTTATCACCAGTGAGCGAAGCTGCAGCTTTTAGCCCACACAGACATCCAACAACGGATGAAAAGCATCAATCAGACAGATCTAAAGCGTAACGTGATAAGCCCTAGAACCCCAGGCTCACAAAAACGAACTCATGCGAGCAAAATCGGTTGAACTGTGAAACCTTTTAAACTGCGTTTAAAAGAAATAAGGTCGGTCCTCATAAAACCGGCAAAATCGGTGTCACGTGACCTGGTCACATGGCGATCGGCAGTCAACAGAGCAACAGACACAATCCACCCATCAAAATCACAAAAACACCGCGTTTAAACAGTCTTTTCAATGACAGTAATGGACAAACAAGCCTGAAACTTGTCTGGGACAAGCAGCTGTGAAGTGAAAGTTGACGAGGAGCGGGGCTTCAAACCCACTGCGCAAGCGTCAACACTTACAGCGTAATCGACCAATCACAGCGAAGACAGAACTGTAGTTCTAAAACCCAAGTGTTCATGGGAAATTGTGTCTTCCAAACCTAACGCCGCCCACGTGCGACGTGCCGTTCGAGCGGTGTGTTCACGGACCTGCGGTCGGTCGAACAAAAGCGTGGAACGGACTTTTCAATGTTCTAAAACAGTCATAAACATCGCAAAACACCGCGGTTAAGCCAGTCTTCGACGATATCACGCGTATAGAACTCAAACAACACAAATAAACCGTCAGAAATGTGTACATAAATGAATCTGACAACCAGAGTCTACAGAAACCAACGTTCTTGAACGCGACACACAATGGACCAATCACAGCGTTTTAAGCAGCCATTTTGTCACTGTAATGCTAACGACTACTAGCTTGACCCAAAGAGTTCTGGACACACTTTCACAAAATAAACGTATTTTTACACCGCAGAAAATTCTGTAAATGAGCTCAAACACATCCAGGCTAACTCCCACGTCCCCAGGGGAGGCAGCACGCTAACTGTGTACAACAACGGACTTTACGTCAAACGGAACCGGACTACAGTCCGGTCCAATAGCGGAGTGGGTTTTTTACCCGAACCTCGGCAAACACACGTTGTAACAGAAAAAGGCACTTAATGGAGCAGCATATGTGTGAAACAGACCTTCAACAATAAATCACAGATGTAATAGAATGATGCAGAATCGTGACGTGGCGGTCACAACAATGAAAAATGCATGCAGCCTCGCGACACGTAATGAAACGTCTCACAAACACAGACACAACATTTAGCACTCATCCGCTTCAAGCATACGTTCGAATGTGAATGAAAAAAAAAATTCTAACGGGAAAACGCCCCAGACAATGCCACGATTAGCAATCTCTGACACTCCACCAGCCAGAACTATTCTTACAAGTCCAAAACCAGGATGTAAACTAATGCCAACAACACCGTTAACAAAAATAAGCTACACAAAACAACTTAATAAACGTTCTATCAACTCAGACGAGCCACCAATTGTAATAGAATAATGCGGTTTGTAAGGTATTTAAACACTTACTGAGCCATCATTATTGTAGATGCGCAGTTTAGCAGACTTTAATCTTGCACAAACTGCCACTAAAGTGCGAGTTCTTCCTTTTTCCGATACTAAATTGTTTTTACTGTGATTAGCCAGAAATGTAATTACACAGGAGACTTCAATTTATATTGGTCTACCAAAAAAATAGACCTTTTATTGAAACTATCACAAAAATTACATTAAACATTTGTATCGATATTAGCTCTGATTTAATAACTACGTTGACAAGAATTCAAATTAAAAACAAACAGACAGTTGGACCTTTCTGTTGGCACATTACTTGACAGATTAATAGCTTATGAAAAATAAGAAATAGGAGGAAGGAGTTCTGGAGCTAAGTTAACTAAAGTTGTTTACTTTGAACCAACCAGGGTGGCACGCTTTCCCATACGGATCTTAGCTGTACTTCCGACACGTGCAGCATACAAACAACGCCTCTTTACCTGGTGACGAGACGTCTTGCGAGGTGAGGACTGAGAAGTTTGTGGACACTAACGGACTGTGTTGTCCAGTGAGCGTCCAGATGACTTCGTGCGTGTATGACTGGGTCAGACGAGCGGGAGCACGCGTTCACCGGCAGGAACAGACTCCAATCGCACTGGTTGAACTTTCAAAATAAAACTTTAGAAAACAAATTCTTCAGAAAGGAGTGAATGGATCAAAGTAAGGCTTTACTATGATCCCAGCTGAGACGTGGGTCGTTGACACATGACCGGGCCGTCTCCAGCTTTCCAGAGGGAAGCAAGTTGTCAGTTCGTTCTCCTCGAAACTCTAAAAACAAATGCAGGAAGTGCCCATTTATAGGGAGGCGGGATCTGACCCACCTCCTTAATAACTATTGGCTGGTTTTAACAAAATAAAAGATGGAAGTTTAATTCCATAGGCAGAAAGACTCTTGACGGACAACAGGAAAACTGTTTACATAAACGACCAGGTGGACAGTCCTGTTGAGTCTAGCTTGAAGACAAAACAAGAGAAGGAAGAGAACAGCTCTTACCCTGACTTCTGCCTTAGCGACAGAGTCTGCTTGCTTTTGCAGAAATAAAACCAGCAGAAGGTCACAGTCATGCAAGTAACAGATCATCATTAAAAATGACAAAAATATACTGTAGATCAATTCTGAATTAACACACATTAAAGAGAAAGTTCAATCTGATTAATTAGTGTCCATTAATTCATAATAATTGTTAACCAAAATAGTGTTTACTCGTCTCCTTGAAGGCTTCAAGAAGGTGTAACACTGAGAGTTTCAGAGAGATGCAGAGAGGTGTACTTGAAGGTCAAGCCTAAAATAACAGAGGCTAGGTGTATCACTACATCCTTAAAGACCGTGTAAAGTGAATTTCAACATTTTCTTAAATAAACATTATAAATGTGATAATTGTAATCTTGTAAATGAGTAAAAAGTCTCAAAATAGTAGCTCAATGAATTTTGGAGTTATAGATGAAACTGTGTATGAAGACATGTTTGTTTCAGGATTTTTTAGGCGTGGTTTAAACGTGACCGCGTTTCGTCACGCGGTCCTCATTAGTATAGCACTACCCCCTGCTGCTCCAGTCATATAAATTGTTCTTCGCATGGGTGGAGCCGTTCACTCGCGAATCGCAGATAGCATCAGATAGCAATAGCATGGATATTTTGTTCATCTGCCTCGTTCCTGCATCTTCCCTGGATGTCGCAATGGTCAGGGCACCCACATTGAGACGCAGGAGGGAGTCAGAACAAACCCAGGCTGCTGCTGGAGTTGCTGCCACCTGCAGCTCCGCGCCGCGCGTGTGTTTGTGTGTGTGTGTGCGTTGAGCTCCTGCCACGCGCGCCGTGAAACGCAGTGACTCGCTGACACAGATGAGATAACTTAGTTATCAACGTGATTACTCTTTATTTTAATCACCAACACAGACCCCGCATGCGATGTGACCGGGTCGGACCGGGTGCAGCGAGTCCGCTGCTCATCTTCTAAAATAGCGCTTATTATTAAACACATAACAGCGGAGTTATGTGTCCTCAACTTTAAAAACAAAACCAGAGTTGTTAGTGCACTAAAAACAGCGTAACTCTTGGAAAAAGGAGCTACTGGCAGCCAGAACTTAGATAAAAACGGAGGAGGTGGATCTCTGCTGTCTGCCTCGCTCAGCTCAGCTCAGCAGAACTGCGCTGAAACCACTCCCATGCTGACACGCCCCCACAGTTTCAGACCAAGGGAAAATAATGTATTTTCATGATTTTTGACACTTAATTTTATAAGGAAAACAATGTTTTTAATCAGTCAGATTTATATGGGTGATTAATAACACATATTTATGCCATGTGACAAACTAAAAACACACATTTAATTTCACTTTACACGGTCTTTAACAGATCTCCAACATCAGGATGGGCCCCACTTGTCAGTCATGCCCCTTAAAAAAAAAAAGGTTTTACCCTAGGGACTTGGGAGGTTACCCTTTGCTTGACCTGGGTTTTCTACCTCCACATTTGTCACCCAATCACTTGTGACTTAATGGGTCCCTTGCTCCTTTCCTCCTATTTCTCAGATTGTTCCAGAGAGAAAAAGGAGATGATGAGTACTCACACTAGGGGAGCACGCTTAGGCTGTCTCTAGCTGGTGTTGTTTATCTATGTACCCAGTTGAAACATCAAGTTGATGTTTTTTTACATTTGGCATTTTTTCTTCTCAGCCTATGCTCTCTACATACCCTGTAGAAAGCAGCTGGGAAATGCCTGTCTTTTTAAGGCGGATGTTCTCACATGCATTGCTGAGCATTTCAAGGGCGTGAATGAATTACGTTCCCATAGCATATGTTGCACCAAGAGACCATGACTGAAAGGGAACTGAAAGTTATGCACCATAACTCATGTTCCCTGAAGGAAGGGAACAAGGTGCAACATATCTGGCCCTTTCAATGCTGAAAGCTCGGTGAAGTGCATTTCGGAGAAAGATAGATGGACGTCAGCTGCTTAAATACCCAGAGGGCGGGGCCTCAGGCACAACGCTGACGCCCTTGCCGTAAAGGCGTGAATGTATTCCTTCAGGTAATCGCACGGGGGCGCAATTCCCATAGCATATGTTGCACCTCGTTCCCTTCCTTCAGGGAACATGAGTTATGGTGCATAGGAGCCAAGATGGTGTAGTGGCAGGGCTTTTGACTTGGAACCCGAAGGACGCGGGTTCGCGTCCCGGCCACTACACACCTTGGGGTGTCTATGAGTGCACATCTAATTCTCCAGCTCCCCGGGCGCTTTCTATGGCTGCTCACTGCACCACCTGGTAGGTGGTTGGGTTAAATGCAGAGACGAATTTCGTCTGTGTATGGGAAACATACGCTGATGACAGGAAAAGACATTATTATTATTACCCTGATGCATGCTCAATAATCCAGGTAGAAAAATCTAAAAAAGCTAAGTCTGGTCCTCTGGACATTCAAAAAAACAAAAAAACAAAACAAAGCAAAAAATTGTAGAAACGTTTCGTCTTTCGTCCGAAAGACTTCCTCAGTCTGAGGTGCTGGGTTCAGCTCAGTCTTATAAATAGCACCCTCCCACAGTGTTACACAACCAGTTGGCTGATGACAGCCTGAAACCAGCTGCTCACATGATCAAGGAGGACCATCAGCCTAACAATGGATCGTTAGCACCCTGATGGTTGTTTGCTATTCACAGAGGGCTGAGTGATACCAGCAATCACAGCATTGTAGGAGGGGGACAGTTGAACTCGGAGGCCTCCACCCCTGTTTAATGATGGGCGGTTTCTTTTCACAAAGATGGCCTCCTTTACTCCTCTCTCAAACCATCGTTCCTCTCTATCAAGGATGTGAACATCTTCATCCCTGAAAGAGTGACCGCTGGCCTGGAGATGAGTGTAGACTGCAGAGTCCTGACCTGATGATGTTGATCTTCTGTGCTGGGCCATCCTTTTGGCCAGTGGCTGTTTAGTTTCCCCGATATAAGACTGATCACAGCCCTCCTGACACTGAACAGCATACACAATGTTACTCTGTTTTTGCCGGGGGACTGGATCTTTGGGATGAACCAGTTTTTGCCGTAATGTATTTTGAGGTTTAAAAGCCACTGGGACGTTGTGTTTAGAAAATAAACGTCTCAATGTCTCTGAAACCCCTGCAACATATGGAATGGCCACTGGTCTGGGTCTGGGTTCCTTCTTTTCACCTGATGGCTGGCTGGAGTCCTGTTTGGGTTTCTTCTCTGCTTTCAGGAAGGCCCAGTTAGGATATCCACATTTCTCTAGAGCCTGTTTTGTGTGTGATTTCTCCTTCTGTCTGGCTCCTGCGTTAGTGGGGACGCTGTCTGCTCTGTGGTACAGAGTCCTGATGACTCCTAACTTGTGCTCCAGAGGGTGATGGGAGTCAAACTGTAAATACTGGTCTGTGTGTGTGGGTTTGCGGTACACCTCAGTTTGCAAATTTCCTCTATCAGAAACTGAGACCTCACAGTCCAAGAAAGCCAACCTGCCATTTCTTACATCTTCTCGTGTGAACTTGATATATTTATCCACAGAGTTGATGTGATCAGTGAAATGTTGGACTTCCTGAGATTTAATTTTAACCCAGGTGTCATCAACATACCTGAACCAATGACTTGGTGGTCTCCCCGTAAAGGATGTCAAGGCTCTCTTTTCTACCTCCTCCATGTACAGGTTGGCAACAATAGGAGAAACTGGAGACCCCATAGCACATCCATGTTTCTGCAATATTATAGGCAGAAACATGGATGTGCTATGGGGTCTCCAGTTTCCACCTGCGCGTGCACGCGGAGAGGTCATTTACATAATTCCCACCCCTCAAAACACCATATAAGGCTACGTTTCCTGCCTCGGAGGCAAAACGTGTTCGTGCATAAAATGACAGCGAAAAGTAAAAAAGAAGAACTCTACCGGTGCGGAGATTGAAGTTCTGCTCTCCTTGATCGAGAAAAGTAAATCTGTCCTTATTAGCAGCGTCACTCATGGGAGTAAATGACCAACTAATGCCAAAGAATGTTTGTTTATAATAAATGTGGACCTTAAAATATACACGTGTCCTGGTGGCTAACTGGTTAAAGCATTGCACCGCTTATCGAGATTTCGTGGGTTCGATTCCCACAAGGTATGCCTATTTTTTTTTCCTTCCTTCTTTAGATTATTTATTCATTCCAGATTAAAAAGACTTTATGCTTCATTTCTTGTTGTATTGTAAATAGTTTTCTTGTGTTTTTTAAATCTGGAATGAATTAAAAGGAGAAAAAAAACGTTGTCCCATGTGGGACTCGAACCCATAAGGTTCGGCACTGCGACGCAATGCTTTACTGATTGAGCTATCTGAGATCTATGACTGTGACAGGAGGAGGTCAACCTAAAGTCTGCGTTACCGAAGTCTGCGTTACCGAGACAAATTAAACTTAAATTAATTCATAATTTAAGTTGGTTTTAGTTTGAGATCTTCATATTAATATTGTAGTTAGGGATGGGGCAGATCCGATCCAGTATCAGTATCGGTATCCGATACCAGCATTATTTAAGTATCGGGTATCGAATCAAACCTGCTGATACTTTTCCGATCCAGTTTCAAAGAGCACTTGTGTTCAATCACATTCTGTGACTGCCCTTCTTAACATTGTCTGAGATAAACCCAATGAAGACACTCTTAAGCCTTACAATAGGGGGGTTCCCTATTGTAAGGCTTAAGAGTGGCTTCATTGGGTTTATCTCACACAATGTTAAAATGAGTAGTTTGGGTGCAAAAGTTCCATTATACAGAGTCAAATACCTGAACAGTATCGGATCGGGAAAGTATCGGTATCGGTCGATACTGAGTTAATAAGTATCGGATCGGATCGGAAGTGAGAAATGTGGATCGGTGCATCCCTAATTGTAGTGTTAGAAAACGGCATTGATAACAAATTGATTTTAATTTAAATACTTTAATCCGTTAGTCATTATTACATTTAAAATTATAATTCGACTTCAAACAGAACCTATTGTCAAGACCAATTGTGGTGCAGTGACTTTTTTAAACTCTAAATATTTTCTAAATAACGAAATATGAAGTTATTAGTGGAGAAATTCCATCTGGATGACAGCAGACCGACTGCTCGTAAAATATACGACAGGTCCGGACCACTCGTAAATTTTGTTCGTATCTGAAAAAAATCGTAGGATACGAAAACATTGTTGAATGCCGCAAATGATCCTAAATCACTCGTACGCACAGTTTAAGAACAAATCTGTGCGTACGAACGGTTCGTGAATGAGGGACAATGTCTGTATTTAAGAAAATGATCAAGAATACATTGTTGAAAAACTATGTGTAAATGTTATATACTTAAAATCTCTCTAAATTGGTTATATAATTTATGAATTACAAATATGATTTATGGATACATTTTATTTGAAATGATTGTTTGAATGGAATTTTGTTTTTACAAAAAGGGGCAGATATTATAAGACTATTTTCTTCTTCTGCTTCCTTTCATTTTAAATTTGTTCTTTATTTTTCGGAATCTTTTGTAATTATCTTTTGTTCTTTTGTATTTTTTAAATTTGAAATGAATAAATAATTAAACAAAAAAACTAAACTAATATACGCCCGATTTATTGTGCGTAATCAGTGAGCACTTCTAGACACATTGGTATTGTTGATTCATGACATCACTTAAGCCCACACCCACTCAGAGAAAAAAACTGTCGATTATTGGGTGACTCTTCCAGCTTTGCCCTGTGTAAGATGTAGGACTGAAACTGTATTTGTTAACTGTTGATTACTACACATGACATGTTGAAAAGCATAAAGAAAGTGCTTCTCAAATATTTGCCACAAAACAGGAAGTCACAATAACTTCTATCTGGAAAGTCGGATTTCAGCCAAACTTGTAAGTTTTGCAGCTGGTCTCATATTGATATGGGCGGAAGGTGATTGCGAAGATTCGGCATATGCACACTCTGGTCGACGCATGTGGGAATGGAATGATAGTGTTCACAATTGCGACTGGGAGGCATTGCTGGAGCTCCGGCATTCGCAGTTGATTTCAAAGATTTGGCAAATGCACACCCCAATGAACGGGTGCGGGATAGGCACGAGAGCATTCATGATGGCGACTGGGTGGACTAGCTGGAGCTTCTGCTATCGCCGTAACGTCGGAGCGGCACTTTGCTGCAAGGGCCTCAGAGCTGCTTGCAGTTTTAATTTTCTCCAGTTATTTCAGAGATGAGAAGGTAAGTTCTCCTTCTCTGGCTAAATTTTCTCCAAAGTGACCTGCTATCACAGCACAGTTGAAAACTCCCAAGTGGCTTTTCGACAAACCCAACTAAGGAGAACCTCCTCAAAATCTTCATTTCTGCCACTTCCAATTATTTCTCCTGTCGTTTTGTCAATGCCACTGTCTCCAGACCATACAATATAGCTGGTGTCACCACTTTCTTGTAAACTTTTCATTTGACTATCCAGACATACACCGAGCACTACTGTTTACTAACACTTAGCATGATAAAAACAGCTACAAGTCATGGGATTATCTTACTTACCGCCTTTGTTTGATGTTGGATGGCCATAAACTTCTGTGATAAATTCCCAATGCCAAGCATTATTCCTTGGTATGCGATGGAATATGCAGTATAAAGCTTGGAGAATGCTAAAGCCAAAGAGGTTTCTTGTAGCTACTTAGCTTCTAGCTGTTTGTTTTAAAGCTTTGAATGGCCTTGCACTGCCCTGGAAGTAGCAGAGCTGAACATGTTGAGGTTCTCTTTAGGAGTAACAAGGATGGATAGGATTAGGTCTTAGATCATCAGAGGTACAGCACAGGTTGACTAACACAGGTTGACTAACTGGGAGAGAGAGGCCAAACTGAGATGGTTGGGACATGTCCAGAGGAGAGACGGTGGGTATATTTGTAGAAGTCTGTAAATATGCAGCTGCCAGGAAAATTATAAAGAGGAAGGCCAAAGAGGCAATATATGGAGGCAGTTAGAGAGGACATAGGGTAATTGGAGTGAGAGGATAAAATGAGATGGAGGAGGATGACTTGCTGTGGTAACCCATGAAGAGTGAAAAGCTGAAAACAATAACCTCTTCTTGACCTGATCTTTCCGACTAATAAAGTCTTCTGACTAATAAAGTCTCATTTAGGGTCATACCACCAAATATTCTACGTAGACCTTATTTACAGCTACTCTCATATCACTTGTAATTAATATGTATACTGTATCTGCATACCCAAGATTTTTTATTTATTTTATTTATTCTGCCCAAATTAGTCTTCAGTTTTTGTCAGTTACTTACCATGCCTACTGTAGTTTGCATTATTTATTAAGCCATTTTAAGGATACAGTTCAAGCTGTTACTGTTTGTTTTTAAAGCTTTGAATGGCCTTGCACCACCCTATATCTCAGAACTTTTGAAAATCCACCAGCCTAGCAGAGCTTTGCGGTCTGCTGGTCAGTATCCGCTGGAGGTGCCTCGCTCAAGGTGCAAACAATGGGGGGACCAGTCCTTTTTCTGTTGAAGGTCCAACAGCCTGGAATACTCTTCCTTATGAGTTGCGTGCCATCTCTGATCTGTGTTTTTTTTTCCAAAGCAAAATTGGGACCTATTGATTTAAAAGGGCTTTTAATGTTTAACTTGTAGTATTTTACTATTTAGTGTTTGTAAAATCTCCTTTACCTCCTTTTGTTGTGGCTATGTTTTTAATTTGCACTGATTTATTGTGCCCTGATTGTCAAGTCTTTTCTCAAACCAGTGCTGATCCAACTTAAAAGATCCAGGTAGAAGGTAGACGTAGGCTCAACTCACTTCATCATCTTTATTAATTATTCTCAAAGATGGTTCTGCAGCAGTAAAAGCAGCATCAGTAGAATCAGAATCAGTAGAATCAATAGGTTGAAAACCTTGGAAAAAATGCAGATTAATAGTTTAGTTTTTTTTTTTTTCAGTTACTTAAACCATATAAATTCACATGTTTTATATTGTGTAAATATATAATCTGGCATAAACTAGGAAGTAACCATTTTAAAGCATTTAACCATTTATTATATTTATTCATTTCAATTTTTTTTATATTTCTTCTAAATTTTCCTATAAATGTTACTGTAATCTTTTATTTTTATTTCTTTTTTAATTGTATTTTACCTAATTACCGGTACGTAAATAAATAATTACAATTATTTTAGCCAACAAAAGATGGCTTTTCCTCAAAACTAATCACTACGATTTGTTTGCAAGTAATTTAAGGATCAGAGAAACAAAAGTAATATTTGACTTGCATGATTAATTTCTAAGATTACAAAATAATATGCTTTAATCAAATTCCTAATATAGAAAGACTAAATATATAATCTAAATTAAAGAGTCTCAAAACAGCATTAGGTCAACTCAAATCCCAACAGAGACTTACAATGGAACTAAACAAACACAGAGGGCCTATGTGCTAAAAAAAAGCTCTGATTGCTCTAAAATCACCTCAAACTACTGTGTTGTTTACCACAACTTTGCTTCTAGACTCAAAAACTGACAGGTTTATTGAGACTGCTACTCACCTGTGTGCGTCTACTCTCTTCCATGCACTGATTGTCACAAAGGACTACACACATGCATTAAGAAACTAATCAGAATCACAGAAGCTACAGCATAGTTTAGACAGATCTCCCCCTCTGTCTGAACTATGAAATCTAATAGAAATTAAAGTTTGAAAGAAAAATGAGTTAAAATGAGGTGCAATTAAAAAGTCAAAACTGTAATTTGACATGACACCGATTTTATTTGTTTATCTTGTAAAGCACATTGGTCAATGCACGGTGTTGTTGGAAGGTGCTATATAAATAAAGTTGATAATAATAATAATAATTTATTTATTTATATTATATATATATATATATATATA
>JBBPBX010039306.1:5700-29956 GCA_038048925.1 Garcialebias charrua
ATTTAATCTGCTAGATACTTTGTAAATAAACTGCAGATAAAGGTGAAAATGTATAGGCCAAATATCTGTCTATCTTATGACAATAAACTGTATCTATATTAAACCAGAATATGACAAATTATATGACATCGGCAAACTACTACACAACAATGCAGCAATATATAGCAATGGCCCAGACAAACAAAGACCTTGAATAACATTTGATCTTGATTTGTGACCTTGACTTTGATGTTGGCAGGATAAAATGATTACACAACAAGCTGTCTAGTGATGATGCATATCTGTATCAAGTTTCATTAAATTGTCTTGAGCAGATCAGAGGTTATGGACCCGACAAGAGTTTATTGTTGTACTGATGAAAACTATACAAAAATACGTCCATTGTTAAACAAAGGTATAAAAATGAGTGAACCTTAGATCTGATAAGTTGATCAAAATAACTAAGCTTGCATTTATTGGCATCTAGTTTGGCATCGACCTACTAAAGTTTCCCCTCCTTCTAATGCTAAAAACCCTCCAGTTGAAGTTGTTTGAGTGTATTTACTTCCCCTTCTTCAACATTTCAGTGGGATTCAAATAACCTGGCCTTTTCATAAGTCAGCTGTTTCTTCTTCTTTAACACATTTCTTGGTGGATTTGCTGGTGTGCAAGGAGTCATTATCCTGTTGAAAGGTCCACTTCCAGTTCAATTTCAACTTTTGGCCAGATGGCCTCACATTATCTTCTAGCACCCTTTGATATGATGCAGAACTCATAGTTGGATCAGTGACTGCAAGCTGCCCAGTCCCAGGGGCAGTGAAGCAACTCCAGACCAGAACATTTCCTCCATGCTTTACGCTTGGTATGATGTTCTGCTCCTGAAAAGCCATCTGTGACCTGCACCAAACGTCTGCTCCTATGGCCGACGATAAAAGAACACATTATTTTGAGAGGTGTGGTTTATGTTTGATGTGTCTGTCTTTATTTTTGTTTTTTCATTCATTCTGTCATGCTATATGAGCTGGTTTATTATCTTTTCCTGTCATCATTAACAACAGGAGTTTACTGCAGAATGTTGAAGGTCTTAAAGAGTTATTATTCCATAAAAAGCTGTTTATTTTAGCTTTACTTGATGAGGAGTCTAGTCCATAAAATGGGAACTGTTTCAAATCTTTGCTACGTGCAGATGATCCTCTTTACATAGAAATGATTTATTTCAAATAATTCAGAGGGCTTTTTAAATCCTCTGACATCATATATATAAAGGCCTTAGAGAGCTCTTTAGACTTTGTCATGATGACTCCTCACACTTAAACAGCAAAGCGAGCAGCATTTTGTAGATGTCAGAGGTTTATGAAGTTGAGAATATGATAAATGTCAGGGAGTTCTCACCATTTTTCTTCAGCTCTTATCTATTGTTACTGCACATGTGTGCATTTGTCTTATTTTAGCAAAAAATATATCCTAAAGTACTGGGAGAAAAAAATTATTGGAACCCACAGAAAGTAATCAAAGGAAATGCATTTAGAACTGACTTCATTTTTTGTCCACCTGGTTCAAGAAGGCCCCCATAGCTAACGGACCTGAGAAAATACCAGTGCAAAAATGTTTAAAACTGTCCATTTTACAGAAACTGAGCTGAAGTTTGTTGTGTTAGTAGCTAGGATTCATTCCAAAACTATATTTAAAGCCCATACAGATCGTAAGCTATAGTACTGCATCCATTTGTGTTTCACGATTTCACAATTTTTACCAGAAGGCTAAAGGCTAAGACTCAGTTATTGTCAAGGTAACTTTATCTAATTAAAATTACATTTGGCAGTTCATATTCAGTTAATTCAAATAATTCATTTTTAGTCCAAAATTTGGAAAAGCTATAAAAATCAAATTAATTGTGAGTTCAAACTTTTACCTGATTGTTTATTCCAAATGTGTGAACAGTTTTGATATTTAACTGTTTTGTGATTTTTAATAGAAGTGACATCCCAAATTTACTTGATGTATTGTGATATGCAAAAGTGTATTAGCTAGGACTGTCATGATAACAAATTTTGCTGGGCAATTAATTCCATCCATCCATCCATCCATTTTCTTCCGCTTATCCGGGGTCGGGTCGCGGGGGTAGCAGCCTAAGTAGGGAGGCCCAGACTTCCCTCTCCCCAGCCACATGGAGCAGCTCCTCTGGGGGAATCCCAAGGCGTTCCCAGGCCAGCCGAGAAACATAGTCCCTCCAGCGTGTCCTGGGTCTTCCTCTGGGTCTCCTCCCGGTGGGACATGCCCGGAACACCTCACCAGGGAGGCGTCCAGGAGGCATCCTAACCAGATGCCCGAGCCACCTCAACTGGCTCCTCTCGATGTGGAGAAGCAGCGGCTCTACTCCGAGTCCCTCCCGGATGACTGAGCTTCTCACCCTATCTCTAAGGGAGAGTCCAGACACCCTGCGGAGAAAACTCATTTCAGCCGCTTGTATCCGAGATCTCGTTCTTTCGGTCACAACCCAAAGCTCATGACCATAGATGAGGGTGGGAACGTAGATCGATCGGTAAATTGAGAGCTTTGCCTTTCGACTCAGCTCTCTCTTCACCACGACAGACCGGTACAGCGCCCGCTTCACTGCGGATGCTGCACCTATCCGCCTATCGATCTCACGCTCCAGTTTTCCCTCATTCGTGAACAAGACCCCGAGATACTTAAACTCCTCCACTTGGGGCAGGACCTCCTCCCCGACCCGGAGAGGGCATGCTACCCTTTTCCGGCTCAAGACCATGGCCTCGGATTTGGAGGAACTGATCCTCATCCCGGCCGCATCACACTCGGCTGCAAACCGCTCCAGCGAAAGCTGTAGATCACGATCTGATGAAGCCAATAGGACCACATCATCTGCAAAAAACAGAGAAGCGATTCTAAGGCCACCAAAACGGATCCTCTCAACACCTTGGCTGCGCCTAGAAATTCTGTCCATAAAAGTTATGAACAGAATCGGTGACAAAGGGCAACCTTGGCGGAGTCCAACTCTCACTGGAAACGAGCCTGACTTACTGCCGGCAATGCGGACCAAGCTCTGACACCGGTCGTACAGGGACCTAACAGCCCATATCAATGGGCCTGGTACCCCATACTCCCGGAGTACCCCCCACAGAACCCCCCGAGGGACGCGGTCGAATGCCTTTTCCAAGTCCACAAAGCACATGTAAACTGGTTGGGCAAACTCCCACGCACCCTCCAGGACCCTGCTGAGGGTGTAGAGCTGGTCCAGTGTTCCACGACCAGCACGAAAACCACACTGCTCCTCCTGAATCCGAGGTTCGACTATCCGACAGACCCTCCTCTCCAGAACCCCTGAATAGACCTTACCAGGGAGGCTTAAGAGTGTGATCCCCCTATAGTTGGAACACACCCTACGGTCCCCCTTTTTGAATAGGGGAACCACCACCCCAGTCTGCCAATCCAAGGGAACTGCCCCCGATGTCCACGCGATATTGCAGAGTCGCGTAAGCCAACACAACCCCACAACATCCAGAGCCCTAAGGAACTCAGGGCGAATCTCATCCACCCCCGGAGCCCTGCCACCGCGGAGCTTTTTAACCACCTCGGTGACCTCAGCACCAGAGATTGGAGAGCCCGACCCAAAGTCCCCAGGCTCCGCTTCCTCAGTGGAAGACGTGCCAGTAGGATTGAGGAGGTCTTCGAAGTATTCCGCCCACCGACTCACAACATCCCGAGTTGAGGTCAACAGCACGCCATCCCCACCATAAATGGTGTTGGTCGCGTACCGCTTTCCCCCTGAGACGCCGGATGGTGGACCAGAATCGCCTCGAAGCCGTACGGAAGTCATTCTCCATGGCCTCTCCGAACTCCTCCCACGCCCGAGTTTTTGCCTCAGCAACCACCCGAGCCGCATGCCGCTTGGACTGTCGGTACCTATCTGCTGCTTCCGGGGTCCCACAGGCCAAAAAGGCCCAATAGGACTCCTTCTTCAGCTTGACAGCATCCCTCACCGCCGGTGTCCACCACCGGGTTCGAGGGTTGCCACCACGACAGGCACCAACAACCTTGCGGCCACAACTCTGATAAGCTGCCTCGACAATAGAGGCGCGGAACATGGCCCACTCGGACTCAATGTCCCCCGCCTCCCTCGGAACGTGTTCAAAGCTCTCCCGGAGGTGGGAGTTAAAGCTCCGTCTTACGGGAGACTCTGCCAGACGTTCCCAGCAGACCCTCACAATACGTTTGGGTCTGCCAGGTCTGACCGGCATCCTCCCCCACCATCGGAGCCAACTCACCACCAGGTAGTGGTCAGTGGACAGCTCCGCCCCTCTCTTCACCCGAGTGTCCAGGACATGCGGCCGCAGATCAGATGAGACAACAACAAAGTCGATCATCGAACTGCGACCTAGGGTGTCCTGGTGCCAAGAGCACATATGTACACCCTTATGCCTGAACATGGTGTTCGTTATGGACAATCCATGACGAGCACAGAAGTCCAATAACAGAACACCACTCGGGTTCAGATCAGGGGGGCCGTTCCTCCCAACCACACCCCTCCAGGTCTCACTGTCATTGCCCACGTGAGCGTTGAAGTCCCCCAGTAGAACAAGGGAGTCCCCAGGAGGCGCACTCTCCAATACCCCCTCCAAGGACTCCAAAAAGGGTGGGTAATCTGAGCTGCCGTTTGGCGCATAGGCACAAACAACAGTCAGAGCCCGTCCCCCCACACGTAGGCGAAGGGAGGCTACCCTCTCGTTCACCGGGGTGAACCCCAACGTACAGGCACCAAGATGGGGGGCAACAAGTATGCCCACTCCTGCTCGGCGCCTCTCACCAGGGGCAACTCCAGAGTGGAAGAGTGTCCAACCCCTCTCAAGGAAACTGGTTCCAGAGCCAGAGCCATGCGTTGAGGTGAGTCCGACTATTTCTAGCCGGAACCTCTCAACCTCACACACTAGCTCAGGCTCCTTCCCCACCAGAGAGGTGACATTCCATGTCCCAATGGCCAGCTTCTGTAGCCGAGGATCAGACCGCCAGGGTCCCCACCCTCGGCCACCACCCATCCCACATTGCACCCGACCCCTTTGGCCCCTCCCATAGGTGGTGAGCCCATGGGAAGGGGGACCCACGTCTCCTCTTCGGGCTGTGCCCGGCCGAGCTCCATGGGTAAAAGCCCGGCCACCAGGCGCTCGCCAACGTGCCCCACCTCCGGGCCTGGCTCCAGAGTGGGGCCCCGGTGACCCGCGTCCGGGCGAGGGAACATTGATTCCATTACTGTTACTCATCATAAGGGGTGTTTGGGCTGCACTTTGTCTGGTCCCTCACCTAGGACCTGTCTGCCTTGGGTGACCCTACTAGGGGCATGAAGCCCCTGACAGCATAGCTCCTAGGATCTTTGGGACACTCAAACCCCTCCACCACGGTAAGGTGGCAGCCCAGGGAGGGGAATTAATTGTCTCAGAAATTATAGTGATGAATGATAATATTGTTTGAAATTTAACAATAATTAGTAATTGTCAAATTTAAGAAGAAATGTTGGATGTAATTTGTTTTGCGTGTAGTACTTTTTTGACCACTGGATGGCAGTATAAGACTGTTTGAACTGAAGGATGGATAGTGAGGGAGCGAGCAATGTGTCTCTTTAAGAAAAATGGGAGGGAGGCCCCTTGACGTGACATGGGCTCTCTCCTTCCTTGTTTTCGGTTCTCAAAATGGCGGATGCTCTGTATGGTTTGAGCTCTTTAGCATAGCATTTTTTCACACAAAGCTTTTTTTTTTATCAGTAAACAACTTCTCAGCTTCTTTTTGCAGAGAAAAACAACTTTTTACACAAAGGCATGGGTTTCTACCAGGAATTTTGGAGCTTCGACAAGACGGAGGATTTAGCCCGTGGTTGGCCTGTTAGCTTAGCTCATAGCTTAGCTTCTCAGCTTAGCTGCTTTTAGCAATCCAAAAAATCAATTTTGAACGGTTAAAACTGATTTTACAGAGAAAACAGAAAGGGAGGGGTCAGTGAAGGCACTTGAGTTGAGCCTTTTGTCATCCAATGTCTTCAGTAGAAAGAGAGAGACACGAAGAAACAATAAAACCGATAAATAAAAATGAGGTTGATAATTTTCATTTCTCATGTGATTAATTGATTTATTGTTTATTGTGACAGGCCTAGTATTAGCTAATGTAGTAATTCCATTATGTCAGCATATTGTTTTTTGACAGACTTGTTTTACAAGACATACTTTTTTTTTATTCATTTAGTCCCCATACTTGTTTGACCAGTCATTAGCCTAACCTGGACAAAGACTTGTGTCTCTTTCTTGATACACTGTGCTCTATCCTGCTGCGTACCAGGAAAATAAATATTGTACATGTCCAATATTTTATTATTCATAAGGAAAATAAAGGTACCAAAGCCCACCCTTTCATATTTGATATAGTTGAAAAGCCCTAAATCTTCTATGTAGAAAGCAAACTGTTAGTTCACTAGTATGCTATGGGTGGGAGATATTCAGGTTTACAAATATCCTACAAGGAAGACAAATTTTAACTGCAGTCAAGAGGATATGACTGATATAATGGCTGCTAAGATACCAACTACTGATAACTATTACCGGTAGACAGAACATCACATCAAAGTTGACTGGTCTGGGAAAGGTGAAACACCCACACCTATCTCCTCCCTCATTTTCCACACTCTGGGTCCTTGAGCAAGACCCTGAACCCCCACAATCTTCTCCCTCTGGGTGCCCTAGATATCAGCTCTCTGCTCCATACAGAGGGCTGTGGTAGCTCAGTGGTCTATGGTTGCGTCAGAAAGGGCATCCGGCGTAAAACCAATGGCCAAGTCTCTGTGCAAGTTATTTTGCTGTGGTGACCCCTGAAGTCTTTGGTAATAATTTACAATAATGTATTTATTTCATTCAGTCCATGCTTTCTTTGAAAAGTGTTTGCAAGAAACACATCCAAAACAAAGCTTCTGCTAAATGATTGTGACTTACATTTGTTTGTGCTCTTTTGTTTTTCCTTCTTTTGTCACTCACAGTTTGTGAAATGACAGTTATCTTAAGCTTTGTTCAATCTCATTTTATTCTTAAGGTTCCTGTTGTTCCACATGATCTCTTCCCACCCTGATCTGTGTCTGGTGTTGGCGTCCAGCTGTTTCATCTGCACGACCAGTGGTTCAGGAAACTCCCTCATTGTTCACTGACCAATCGCAAACACACCCGAATGCTGTCAACGAGCATTTTCCACCCAATGGTTTGCATTTTCCTGCACCTGTGGTTTTAACCCGGAGGGCAGGGGAGGCAAGAAGGGGGTGGCAGAATGTGGAAAATCTGAGCACTGGGGTGGAAAGGCAGTCAGAGTTGGGATTAGGCTGTCCCTCTGTCTGCAGAGATTAAAGGAAATAGATTCATAGTATGTTTCCCTCTTTTTTGTTGTGTTTTCTTCAAAACGCATCGCAGAACAGCTGAGCTGTACCGCCCGTATTTGCATATTTGTAATTTGCATGAACTCATTGGGGCTTGGAGGCAACTTACGGTTGTGTGTGCATGTGTGCGTGACGGCGTGCATGTGTGTCTCGGTGTGTGCTTTGCAATTCGACCAGCAAATCAAAATCTTATCTGAGCCATCACATAAACGTGACTTAAAAAAAAAAACTTCACTGCATTCATGGAAATCTTGCCCTCAAATGATCTGAACAGCAAAATAATGTGTTGTCCTCAATTTACTGGAATGTTAAGAATTTAGTCGACCCGCCTGCACCGACTTATAACTTGTTGTTAGAGTGTATCATACTGCAGTAGAGAGCCCACACTGGAGAGTTACAAGGATAGATAGCCATTCTGCACTGCAGTGCTTTGCTAGCTGGGTTGTGAATCTTATCAGGCAAAGTTGTGGTGGATTTTATGTGTGTGTGTTTTTGTGTGTGTGTGTGCGTGTGTCCAGGCCCCTCTGGAGTCCATTAATCCCAAATCTAACAGACATACTGCAGAAGCAGCCTTTGATGTGTGCCGAATCCCTCGCTGGAATATTGGATGCAGCTTCTCTTCCCTTTTTCTCGTCAGGAACGCATTGTTTTGTCACTCCCCCCACCCCCACCTGTGATGCTGGTGCTGTCCAGCAGGACATGTGGCTGACGTGTTATGAGTTTGTTTACAATTCAGGTGTGTTTTCGCCAGTTCTCTGATCTGTAATTTTACATCTCTGAGCCCTTTTAATCCCATTTTTTATCTTGCGTAAGCCTTCTAATCTTTGACCCTAATCTTAAACCGCTGAATAGAATGGGCCAGCGTGGATTGAGGAGAGTTGTTTTTCTCACCTTCAAATTCAATGCATACATTTGTCTCAGAGAGCTAGGGTTCTCTAGCCTTTGGGTTTTCTGCCTCACATGCCGAAGTGTGCCCATTGCCTTGTATTTATACTTGTTTGTGTTTTATTGGCGGAGCCTGGACTTGAACCCAGTCTATTTTAAAGCCCCTTTGCTCATAACTCACCCGTCTCAGGAGTAAAGCGGATGGAGAGGCAAAGAAAGTACAAATTAGATAGTGAGATGGAAAATGCATTTCTATTTGAAATGATTATCCTCCCTGACGGGGATACTAATAAACTATTATTGCATTTCCGTCAGTTCCTTTTAATCTAATCATGCTTATAAAAAGATGAGTGATAGTGTTGTTGTGTGTGTGCATATTTATCCACCATACAGAGACATAGGCAACCGGTGTCTAGACGGCAAACACCACTTTGGCTTGGACACAGAGGCGCATCAATGCTAAAGCAATGTGGTGAAACACTAGGCATGTCCTTTAGGTTTTTGCAGAAGGAAGATTGTTTGAGCAGACAGACAGCGATGGCAGAAGGAGGTGTTGCAGCAGAAATGGAGGAAAAGGTTGGCAGAGCTCACCGTGGCTAATACATCCAAAGTGTGTCAGTTAGCTCTTTAAGTGTGTTAGGCCCCAGGGCTGAGAAAGCCAACACCATCGACTCAACCCACCTCACTCCACCTCTCTACTTAGCCTCTGTTCAACACCCGCCAATATCCTTAGGGGAGTTACACTGCTGTTCATTGGCACAATTGATCAAATGCCTTCATGCTAAAGTGTACATTTTTTTCACATTGCACTTATTAGTCTCATGTGTACATATTCAAATCTAATGGATAAATTTAGAGTATTGAAGTGGTATGCTGCATGGCATACAGATGTAGACCTGCCAACATTAGCTTCCTTTTATAGCCTCAACAACACATTTGTTGAATGTATGCATTATATATTAAGGCCACACAACATTAGAAAAACTTTCAATGTGCAATATATATTATATAATGGTATTTTTTTCAATAAACCCCCTTTTTATGCATATATTAAAAAGGCATATACAGTACAATATAATTTAAAATCCAGTACAAACTACTGTCTGAGGTAAAAGGATGACATGGTCAAAGGATGTTAGCCAAAACATTTATTTGCCACATTAATCAATGTAAATCTAAATTCTAAATGTGTTGAGGAGAAGCAACATCTCATGTTGAACACTGTAAGAAATGCCTCATTTTTTAAAGTTTTGTTTAATCAAAATAGGAAAATAAAAATGTTGGACGCACTTGCACACATGCATAGGTCTTTCTGGTTAGGCAGTTTGAAAACATCTGATTTGCATCATATCAGTTACGTGCTTAAATTTCTAATATGCCTGCAGAGGTTGTTAGTTGAACTGAATTAATGCATGAGAAGAACGCGGCAGAAACTCACAAATGACACTGGGAAATAACATTTCTGTTGGTATTCCAGTCCGCAGAACGCAATCTGAATATAAATAAGTTGTGCTGTTAATAAGCTCTTTGCATCTTATCTCTCAACAGTTAGGTGAAGATTCAAGCAAAAGAAAGGTATAAAAAGCAATTTAATCAAAGTAGTTTTTTTTTCTGCAAAATAATTTCAAATAATTTTAATTGTGTATTTTGTGTCATGTCCATTTATGGATCTGTGGAAGAGTACTAGTGATTACTTTTTTCTTAGTCCTTTTGGATTGCATTTAGCTTGATTGACAGTTGGCATGTATCCCTGCTCACCTTATCATGGCTCAGCTCAACTTTATTTATATCACACTTTTCAAACAGCTGCTATTATGAATGTAATTACAACAAGCTGTTGAATATGTATTAAGCAAATTAAACTTTTCTTGTTTTCCCTCATAGATTTTTTCTTGTCAAGTTAATTTATTTCTAACATTCAAGCACTGACAAATCATCACAGCTGTGGATCAGTGTGTGACCATCATGCAACAGAAAGTTCAGAGGTTCAAACCTTACCCCCTTTACATGTCAAAGTGTAGTTGGCCTAATGGTGGTATCCCATGGGGCTGCAACTAAATGGTGAACAGTAGGAATGTGCGATATGGCATAAAATTCATATCACGATATGTATTGTGAAGGGTGGCGATAACGATATATATCGCAATATGTTTTTGGTATAAAACTCGCAATAGGAATGAAAAGAAAAGCATAGGGTGTCCTTTTGCCATAATTTATTTTGAAAACTGCACAAAATAATCTGTATTAAGAGAATTTCACTAATAGGTCCAGAGAGTTTTTAAATAATTAAAAACTTAAGCATTAGGCTTCTTTCTTGTAGTGCAAAACAGTGCAAAATATATCTTGTGTAGTTTTAGCCATAAGTTTTAAACTAAAGAATATGTTGTTAACTCTTAACAGTTTCCAATATTGTCACTTAAGAAATGAACAGTAACAGAGCAGCATTTTACACTGAAAACACTTCACCCTCCAACCCTCTAGTGGGCGTCTCCTTCAGCTTTAAGGAGAGCTGACAAGGCAACCAGTTTCCTCTGTGGCTTTGACCAGAGGGTCTCGCAGTAAAATCACACAACACAGCGTTCTGTTCACAGATCAGAGGGCAGGTTTCTCTAAAGCTGACCAACGCTTACTTTAACTTTCGACAAAAAAAAACTTTCAACAGAACACAGCGTTTTGCGCATGCATCCGAATATGGCAACACTACGGCAAGCCGGACGTAGTTAGCTTATAGCTTCGCTACTTAGCACTCGAAGAAAATACTTTAACACCACTTACGCACAGTTTTCAACACACAAAAAAGTATTGATTAACTCTGACAACTCTGATTGTACACTTCAACATCACTTATGCACAGTTTTAAACTAAAAAAAGTAAAGATTAAATCTGACAACTGTGATTTTCTGCGGTTAGCCGGTAGAAGACAGATCTCTATCGTAGGCTAAATGTCTATCGTTTCTACCGTGTACCGTTTATATCGCGCATCCCTAGTGAACAGCATTTATGAGGGTGTTTCCCAACTTTAGTGGGATTCTGAACGTCCTCACGAGCTCCAGATGTGTGCAACGTCATTATTTGATGTTTGAACATCCATCCATTATCTTTACCAGCTTCTTCCTTTTTGGGTTGTGAGGATCACTGAGCTATCACTCTGCAAGAGGCAGGGGACACCCTGGACAGGTCTCCAGTCCATCACAAGAACACATAGAGACAAATGAGACAAACAACCCTTCACCCTCTCACTCACATCTAGGGACAATTTAGAGTTACCAACCAGTCTAACATGCATGTTTTTGGTCTGTGTGAGGAAACCCGAGTATTCGGTTAAAACCCACAAATGCACGGAGAGAACATGCAAACTCCACCCAGAAATGTCCTGGGCCGGGATTTGAACCTTCTGCCTGAGAAGCAACAGCTCTTTCAACTACACCACAGTGTAAAAAAAAAAAAAAAAAAAGCTGCTAAGATGACAATACAGTGTGAGCCAAGGTGGTAAACAAACTAATGTGTGGTGTTAAGAATGCAGTATTTCCAGCTATGCACAAAGAAATAGTCCATGGTTTTCAAAAACATGTTGCTCAAAATACAACCCACAGCTCATTGGTCAATTGGTCTCAAATCATTCATTCAGAGACTGAACAGAACAGTCACATATGTTCTTTGCAGCTCAGTGAGAGACCACCTGAAAGCTTGAGTCCCATACTGGTTCTCAATTGTTTATCTCTATGCAGTTGTAGAAAATCTATAGTGCATGAAGGGCTATACCTATAATAGTATGCTTGTAAATACTGCTTTCTAAAATCTGTGTAACTCTTTTGATATATGTGTCGTCTTGTGGTGGAGTAAGGGTTCTATTGGAGGAGAGAATCAGAAGTACGTTCCCTAATTCTGCTAAAGCTGCACACATGGGAACGAGTACTGTACTTGCACAAAGTCATGACACCCTAAGTTGCTCAAATCTATTTGTTGAAACCCGAGAAACAAACAAAGAGAGGGAGACAATAAAAGAGTAATTTAATTCAGCAAAAGTGAAGGTATTCAATGCATGGTGGATCCTATTATTGTATGGATTGTATACAGTATTTAAGCTTGGATCTCCTTACTCACCACTTTCCCAGTTGCTTTAGTTAAGTTATAAGGACTGGATTCAGTCTTAAGGAATTCATATTAAAGGTCTCTCAGTTCCAGAGTTATGAAGATAGCATCATTAGAGTAGCATAGTTAAAACGTAAAAATCTGGTAGACTGGGGCACTTCAAACAACGACCATCTCTGAATTAGCATCAATAGGTTTCCCTTCATTCTGTCTCTAACAGAGTGTTTAAGACAGTTTTTTTTCCCAGGATAAAAACAGGATTGTTGTAATTTAATTGTTTTGCTTTTTTTCCCCTTGCGCTCGCTGTCTCTAAATGGGTCAAGGCAACTTTCTTTGTCATCTACTGGGGAAAATATGTAAATAAAGGCTATAAATGGGCTGAAGGACGCTGATCAGCTTCCCTGGTCTCTGATCTAATGTCTCCGACATGTTGTGAACTCTTTTTCCTAAAGCACTTCAGTCAGCACTGTCAAAGTCAATGTATTAGTTTGCTTGTGTGTGGTAAGAGGAAGTCCTGTTGGACTGAAACAGCCCATTGGATTTCCACAATTATGTCCAAACATTATCTAATAATGTCATGTAATGGCCACAGAAGAAAAAGTGTGCTTTCTCCTCAAATTTATGAGCAGTAAGGAGTGCGGTGGTGAGTAGAAGTAAAATGTGGTGCAGGCAATGCTGCCTGCTTGTGTTGCTCATGGGTGAATAAGCTGTGATGCACAGACAATAAGGACAGGGAACACACAAGCGTACTATATTTAGATGACAAAGTGCCACAAGCCTAGGCTAAAGGGGAAAAAATAAACAAAAGCTAGGAAAAAAAATCAAGACGGTCCGGAAGCATCCCCTTTTGTGGTGCAATCCCCCATGTCCTAATTACACAGGCTTAGAGGAATCGGAGGATTAGCCACCAATTCACCACACTTCTCGCCTCATTTTCTAACGTCTTGCTCTTGTTTCTTCGCCACCCTTTGTGCAACCCTCCATGTCTCTCTGCAGGTAAAAGTAGCGAGACCCTAGTGACCTGTGGCTTTCTGTCAGTCTTTGTTCCTTCTTGCAGTCCCACACAGCAAATACATCCTTTTAAAGCCGGTTGCGTGAATTATCCAAGTTTTTGTATTTGAAGCCCTGTTTATTGTAGTCACTCTAAATGTAAAACCACTGTGCAAACAACATTAGCCAGGCATCTAATTGGTCCCAAAATAAGTCTGCACCATATACGACCCTGATCTCACGGCCACATTCACACAGATCAGTCATCAGCAATGAGAAGAGCAAGGATCCTGCAACAGATGTCACGGACCCCAGGAAGCTGTGGTCTCTTTGTTTCAGTGTGGAAATACATGAAAATACAAAAACAAGTTCAGCATGGGACTTAGAAAATGAAATATCTGTGTCGTTGTTATGAAAAAGGAAAATCTTTGAAGCTTTAAAATGCAAAAGCTTCATATTTTCCTGATTTGTCCCATGGTTATACCTTTATATTTATATACATTCTCTTGTTATAGTTTCTCCCCCCTTTCTTATCTAAGCGATAAGGGCAGAGCTTCATAGAAGCTGCAGCCCCGGTACACTTCCATCTACCCTTCGGACGGATGTACAAAACTTAATTTTGCTGTACGTAACAGTGCACTGACAATAAAGCTGATTCTGATTATACTTTGAACAGGATTTTGAACAGGAATGATGAAAACTGTTTTCTATTATGTAGAGATTAATTTTCGTGATTTAGTTGATCCTAAATACATACAGACGCAGATGAATGTGGACCCTTTCGTCAAAGAAAACAATGGTCACTTAAATAACTTCAAACTGACATAAGTAACAAGAATAAAAAATAAAAATCAACTTGTAAAAATCAGTCACTGCTTTTGAATTGTGGTACAACGGAATAATAAAAAACAAACTAATGAACTTGACATTATAGTTGCTGCAGAAGCTTTTGAAGCTGTTGCTTCAATCAAATAATTTATGTAACACTCTCTGAGAGTTCTGCACCTGTCTATAGGTATTTTGGTCTGCTTCCCTTGCACAAACTGCTTCCACTGTCTCATGTTTGAAGGATTTCATCTCCACGCCATGTTTCATCTCCCTCCACAGATGTTCAACATGAATTAGATCAGGGCTCAGAAGGCCACTGCAGAATAATCCAATGTTTTGTTCTGAGCCATTCTTAGTTCGTTTTAGCTGTGGTTTGTATCATTATCCTGTTGGACTACCTATGATCTGTGACTGAGACCAAGTTATCTCACACTGGCCAGCACATTTCACTACAAAATTCCTTAGTCTTGAGATTTAATTGTACCCTGCACAGATTCAAGACATGGTGCCTTATGGACCTAACTAAATATACCAATACTCTATTTTTCACTGTAGATACATGTATCTCTTTGTGCATTTCATTTTTAGGTATGTGAACATAGAGCAAATTGAATTTACCAAACAGCTCAGGTTTAGTTTGTTTTAAACAGTGGTGTGTTCAAGAAGTGAGATAGTTATCAGATAATAGATGTATATGAAGTGAAAATCGAGGTAATTATATTTTTCTTTAGTGTTAAAGCTTTTAAGTGCTTGAAAGCTGTAAACAGCCTTATCACAGCAGGGAAGATGTGCAGGCTTGTTTTTCTCAGACATCTATATCTAATAGGTTGCCTGTGGCTGCTCTCCTGCAAATGCTCCAGCATTAAAACACTTTGATGTGAAAGAAGAAGCGATCTATACCTAGAGGAAATATGAAGTATAGAAGGTCTTAAGGCACAGGTTGGAAAAGCAGTTCAGGTATTTTGATTGGCTGAAGCAAGGATCTTCCTTGACTGACCTTGCAATATTTATTGAGTGTCTCTAACTGCTGTCAATGGTGAAGACTCAGAGCTGCTCTATGCGCACACAAAAAAAGTGTTTTTTCCGTGGTTATTTTTCTTCAGCATTTTTTATTTCAAGTTTCAGAATGGGAAAAAAACAAACACTTGAAACGAAACCACTTAAGTTTACAGAATGAGTTCCTCAAACAGCAGTGGGAATGTTGTTGCACATCACAAATGTGGTTAATGTTGAACAGAGGTTTGCCTTTACTCAGTGCCTTTTGGCCTTGGAATGGTTCCCATGGCTGTCCATGTCTCTTAAATGTATTTGTTGATTTTCACATCAGATTACTAGCAGATAAGGGGCGAGAAATAAGATTTTTTTTCCCACCATTGTCTCTGGGTTGACCTTTATTAACGTTTAGGCCTCATCCACAATGGAATAGCATTTTGCAGATATGCAAAAGTTTAGCCATGTGTTTACCAGGAAACAGAGTTTCAGGATTGCCTATGCAGGGCTATTCAAGTGGTGGCCTGGGGGGCCAAATCTAGGCCCACAGTTGAACTCATTTTGGTCCACCAATGGGTTCATTTTTAAATAAAATTAGATTTTAAACCATAAAAGAAACATACTTACTGACAATACCTGCTGGATATCCGACCTCTGAGCTCTTGGCTTTCAGTAACTGTGGCACCCTGAGCAAGTACCGTATTTTTTGCCGTACACATCGCAACACCGTATAAGTCACATCAGTCCAAATATACCATACCATACCATTTTATTTATAGAGCACTTAAAACGGTGACAAAGCCAACCAAAGTGCTGTACAAACAAACACACAACAGGCAACACACACAATGAAGTACAAAAAATAGACATAAAAACATTGCAGATAATAAATAAAACAACCAAACACAGATTAGCTGGTGTTGAAAGCAACAGAATAGTAAAGGGTATTTAAACGGGATTTGAAAACCGAGAGGGAGGGGGCCTGTCTGACGAGCAGAGGTAACGCCAAATTTACACTACATGCGTTCCGGCTTTGTCCCGCTCCGGTTCGACCTCCGCAGCAAATACGCACCCATTATAATCATTGACAGAGTTTACACTGGCTCCGCACGGCGGCGGCGAGTAGCGGCAAGCGGACGGCAGTCCGTCAAAATTAGAATCCATCCTATTTCTGCCGGAGCTGTGCCGGAGTCAACTTTTAAAGATTACGTCGCACCAATAGGAAAAGGAACGAGCACAACTTCCGTATTTACAAAATAAAATCACCACGGGCGGACTAATCCTAGCTCTATACGGATTTATTTGTACAAAAATGCTGTCAAACTATCATTTATGACTACGCCTACAAACGCAATACAAGAAATAAATAAATAAATAAAGTATTTTATTCTGAAATGTAATACATCACTTCCTGTTGCTCAAACCATGTCCTGTCGCTCATTTACGAGAGAAGATCAAGGCAGCAGTCTCTACTGTTGTTCTCCTTCTTCCACCGAATGAATTGTTTTGTTCTGACTTACTTATTTATCACTTGATTTATCGCGCGATCTCGCAATTCCCGCGCATGCGTCTCGGAGCGCATCCAGGCGGACCTGAGCGGAGCAGAGGTAGTGGAAACTGGACTCGCTCAGCTGCGACCTGCGGAGCGGGGCGGAGCCGGACCGCATGTAGTGTAAATTTGGCGTAACTCGTTCCAGAGTCTTGGGCCTGCTACAGAGAAGGTCCTGTCACCTCTGCATTTAAGACAAGTTCCTGGAATTGTTAAAAGTAACTGGTCCGCTGACCTCAAAGCACGTGGTGGGACATACGGGTGTATCAATTCAGAGAGATAGGCGGGGCGAGACTGTTCAGCGATTTGTAGACGTATAGGAGAATTTTGAACTGGATTCGAAGATGAACTGGTAGCCAGTGCAGGGAGGCCAAGACTGGTGTAATGTGCTCTCTTTTGCATGTACTGGTTAAAAATTGGGCTGCTGCGTTCTGGACCAGTTGTAATCATGCAATGGTGGTCTGACTGATACCAAACAGGAGTGAATAGACTACGGTATATGCCACGGACTCCCCTTCCAGCACTTCCGAGTGCATTACCCGGGTGGCGCACTTCCGGTTAGCAGAAATGACATGAACAAAAATAAGTAAATACAATAAATAAAACATCTACATACACACAAATAATAAATCTATACATACATAAATCTATAGCAACGATTTCCCTTCGGATAGCCATGATTCATTGTCGCCCTAACCCCTCCTCAGCAGGGAAATGGAACAGCTGCACCCACCGGTTGGTGGACACAACAGAAGTCAAGTGTAGTGCCAGTAGCTCGCAGCCGCTTCCCGTACTGGGTCGTTGTCATGGTCTGCTACTAGGAGCTAACGCTAACAACAACGGCAGTGGATGGGACCCGGAAGTGGCGGATGTGGGTTGTATTTTAACGGAATTAAGTCACCACTACCTGTGGCATATAGTCTATTGCAGTAACACTGCACTAAAACCATAGATATACGGAAGGATCTGTGTTCGGATATTCCCGGAAATGGACCGCAATGATCCTTAAAAAATCCCAAAATCTGGATACTTATCTTCGGCAGATCCAAAATAAATGTGGCTGTTATTTGTCAAGGGCCTGCCAAAGATAAGTATCCGGATTTTGGGATCTTGGGATTTTTTAAGGATCATTACGGTCCATTTCCGGGAATATCCGGAAATATAAGTATAAGTATATGTAAAGGATACGGAGATATACTACATCAGATCTTACCGTATATCTATGGTTTTAGTGCAGTGTAATCAAGCCTAGATGTGATAAATGTGTGAAATACTGTCTCCGGGTTATTTTTGGATAATATGGGCTTCAGCTTAAATATGTCAATTAAAGTGGAAAAATAAATAAATATGTTGCTTCGCTGTATAAGTTGCATCTATTATACGTCACCGATGACGTGTTTCATTTGTTACATGTTGCATTTGTTATGCGTCACCATTGACAACCCGGAAATGTGTGCTAGTGTTGTGCCGAAAATCGATTGGCTGCCAAATATGCAGAGAGCGTGCACGAGAGGACTTTAACAAGAATTCAACAAGATTAACACTGAAGAACAATTGTTTGTTTGTCAGAGTCAGAGTCAGAGAGTCTTTATTGTCATTTGCACCGCATGTGGTACATGTGATGAAAACGAGATTATGTACACAGGGTCCCAGTTACATCCAACAACAAATGCAAGAGAAAAACAGTAATAACATCTAGGATTAACTAAGAAAAACATCAACTAGTAATACACTAAGCCCTAATGTAGTAGAAAAACATCATTATAAACAGCAGCACGAACACGAGTCTGTATGAGCAGATGGTCACAGATGAACACAGCAACAAGAAAACAGATCAGCATCAGCATGATGTGATATTTTGCAGTGTTTATTCATATTGATTATTTATTCATGAGTCTAACAGCCTCAGGGTAGAAGCTGTTCCTCAGTCTAGTGGTTCTACATTTGATGCTCCTCAACCTCCGTCCTGAAGGGAGTGGGACAAAGAGTGAGTGTGCTGGGTGAATGAGGTCTTTCATGATGCAGGTGGCTCTTTTCCTGCTGGGTGAGTGAGGTCTTTCATGATGCAAGTGGCTCTTTTCCTGCATCTGGAGGTGTAAATGTCTGTGATGGTGGGGAGACTGACTCCAACAGACTTCTGTGCAGCCTTCACCACTCTCTGCAGAGCTTTCCTCTCTGCAACTGTGCAGCCTCAATGCCACACATTGATGCTGGAGCACAGGATGCTCTCCACTGCACACCTGTAGAAGGAGGTGAGAACTAGGCTGCTCAGACCAGCTCGTCTCAGCCGTCTGAGGAAGTAGAGTCTCTGATGACCTTTCTTGATCAGGCTGGTGGTGTTGTTGCTCCAACTGAGGTTATCATTCAAGTGTACACCCAAGTATTTGTAGCTGGAGACCACCTCCACCGCAGATCCACCTATGTTCAGTGGGGCATGGGTGTGTTTGTTCCTTCTGAAGTCCACAATCATCTCCTTTGTCTTCTTCACATTCATGTGAAGATTATTCTCTTTGCACCATCTCTCCAGGTGTTCCACCTCATATATACATACATATAAATATACATATATACATATATATATATATATATATATATACATATATATATATATTATATATATTATTATATATATATATATATATATATATATATATATATATATATATATACAGGTAGTCCCCGACTTACGAGCGCTCTGACCTACGAGGTTCCGGACTTACGAGCTGGCGAATTTTTGGAAAAAACGCAAAAAATACCGAGTTTTTCTGTGATTTTTCACCACAGTTCGTTAGCTAAACATGTGGACACACGTTTCCGATCATTTTTATGCACTCGTAAGCAGTTTTTCGATGAAAAACGAGTGTTTGTAGTCGCGCTAGCAAAACCGTTCCAACTTACGAGCGAAATTCCAGACTTACGAGACACGTGGCGGCCGTTCCAAGTTACGAATTTTCGCTTTACGAGCGCCTCGGAGGAACGGAACTCGCTCGTAAGTCGGGGACTACCTGTACTGTATATGTGTGTATATATATATACTATAAATACTATATGTATATATACAGTATATGTATATATATATATATATATATACAAACATACATACATATGTAAGGAGATAGGTACGGCCTGCAGTACAGAACCGTACGGTGCCACCAGATGTAGTAGACAGTGAATGTGCTACTAGTTGTAAGATGAGCAGGTGTTATCCTGACACACCCTTATACTGTAATTAATTAATCACGGATTCTCTTCTTTTTTGGATTAAACAATAAATTGTGTGACAAGATGAAATATAAGTGACCATGAAACGTTAATTATAGTTGATCCATCAAGGAAATGTGGTCATTTATTAAACAGATCATTAAATTAACATCATATGTACACTTTGATTGATTGATCAAATTCCCATAATTTCACAAGCCGACGAGTATTTTAAGGAACAACAGAGATTAAGTAACATATCTTAATCAACTTATATCTGAAGGCATTTTAGCTTAGTTGTTACAGGCAAGAGAGGTTTAAGAGAAAGGAAAAAAGGAGGAAGAAAGAGAGGGGAATTTATCTTGAAATATATTTCAACCAGGACATGTGACACTCTCCGGGCAATGTCAGATGGACGCCGGTCCACTAGCTGAACATTGACTCGTTACCTTGCGAGGAAATCAGTCTTGGCAAAAGGTGGTCAAATGAACGCTAGGGACCGCTAATGCGCTAATCCGCTTACAGCGGACCTAACGTTTTTGTCAGCGTAACAGCAGAGTGACTAACTTTCATAATTCATAAGCGGATTTGTGCTAGATTTATTTAAAATGCAGTACCGCTAATAACTAATTATCTATCAGTAAAAACGAATAAACTTATTTACAGGCTCTTATGCTGGCTCCGTAGCTGCTCGTTTTACCTTTTTCCCCCTTGCTCCCTCACCGTAAAGAGCAGAGAGGAGGGAGGGTTGGAGGGGGAGGGAGCAGAGGGGAGAACAGACGCGGATCTACCATGTAGGCAAATGATGCCGTTGCTTGGGGCCCCAAATCAGCAAGGGCCCCGGCCCCGCCCCGCCCCGGCCAGTCACCTACATCACTAACATTGCTCATGCTTGTTAATGTACATTTAACATAAAAATAATTATAGCTACGATGAAAACGATAATTAAAAACGCAATACAAAAACCGGTCGATTTCTGTATCCCCCTACTAAAAATGGACTATTCCATCTTGACATCTTCCGGGTCAGAGGTGAACTCGGGTGCTAATTCTGTGGCTAGCTGGTTGCGCTCGGTCTCTTCATAAATCATGGGAGAACCCCGCTGTATCAAGCTAAATTAACGCGGCCGGAGGATTGTATTGTGTGTTTTGTGTCGACCACTCGACGGTGAGTCGTTCGTTTTATGTATTTGGGTTCTTTTTATGAAATAGAAATGCGGTGGCGACACGCCCATGTATTTGAGATTTAAAAGTGGTCTTAGTGATTAAAAGATCATTCTCTTTTTGTTAATTTCCTGGCCGAATAGAATATATATACGTAAAGTATTAAATAAATCCTTTGATTTTTGTAATTTCATCCTTTTAGGATCATTTTAGTTACTTTTCATTAAATCTGTTGACTGCCTATAGAAATTTTGATAACAGTTTAGTCCTGTGTATAAAGTAATGCTAATTTTTGTTTTGTTTATGACCTTGTTTAGGTCAGGGTTTTTTTCACCCCCTGTTCCCACCCAGGATGGCATTGGCAAGCGGATTCCCGCAGCTGTGCGGTAGGACTTAAATTGCACCAAACTATTTGTTTTTTTCTGGACATATTATGAACTACAAACTACCAGATTATTGATTGATGGACCTTTAATCATCCGGGATTCAAGAACTGATTTAAAATAGAAAAAAAAGAACTCTTGGGTGTAATCAGGGTCTGTTTTGTTGTGTGTATTTTGTCTATTGGTTATACTCAAAGAAAATGATTATTATTACAAACAATATTATTATAAATACCTTCCTGTCTATTGGTTATACTCAAAGAAAATGATTATTATTACAAACAATATTATTATAAATACCTTCCTGTCTATTGGTTATACTCAAAGAAAATGATTATTATTACAAACAATATTATTATAAATACCTTCCTAAGTCTATACAATACAAACAACTTAAAACTTGCTTCTTGTCTGATGGTGTTTTATTTTAGAATTAGCGGTTTAGAATTTAGCTTCCCCTAATTTTCATAAGACATTAGTGCTTTTGAAATTGCGGACCTAAATAAATAATTTGTGCTTTAGAAATAGCGGAACAAATTTTTGGATTAGCGCTGCCCAGCACTGCTGTACAGCAATGTTAGACAGTGCTATTCAGCACAGCACATCTGTATTGTAATTTTAAAAAATCTACTGACATGTATGAAAACAAAGTGCCTTAGTGTACAGTCCAGTTCTGAAACTTTTAAAAGGTATAGTGATGTATTTTTCAGCACAGAGAAAGCATACAAAATACAAATCCCTTCCTAAACAGTTCTCAGCCATAATCTGCAAATGATGTCAACTATGAACCATGAACACTCCTCAAAGAGCAGTAGCTGTTAACATGAAATAGCAGCAAATCCGTGGCAACTCACATCCATCCATCCATCCATCCATCCATCAGCAAAATGATGTCAACCATGAAACATGAACACTTCTCAAAGAGCAACAGCTGTTAACATCAAAATGCAGTAAATCAGCAGCAACTCGCATCCATCCATCCATCCATCAGCAAAATGATGTCAACCATAGCCGTGTTTCCATCAAGGTTTCTAGCTGCGCAATTTGAAATAGCGCAGCAGAAAAGCTTAATGGAAACGGCAAATTGCGAGGTTACTTCCTGAATTACGCTAAAAAGTTTTTACGCTCGCTTGAGGTGGTTTTTGGGATTTGAGATGCGCTAAACGACAAATGGAAACACATTTTCCGACTCATTTCTGACGTAGCGAAAATTCACGTCACGTGACGTTCAGCTGTTTCCGCTCCGGACAACATGTAACATCGCTAAAACTAGTTGGCATGACAGAATAAATACAACTCGCCCGATAGCAACACGTACCTGAAATATTCTCTCCATTTTGACGAGATGTGTGGCCGGGTTCAGTTTTCAACCGCTACTTCCTGTTTACTGTAGACATGCGCAGTGCTGACGTCTGACGTAATGACGCTGACGTCTGACGTAATGACGCTGTGCGCGGCTTGGTAGAAGCGCTTCAAGCCAGTAGATGGAAACACTTCTGATCTGCATTAATTTGTATTTACATATTTGCGAGGTAGCTCAAAATACGAAATGAAAATGGATGGAAACACAGCTAGTGAAACATGAACACTTCTCAAAGAGCAGCAGCTGTTAACATAAAAATACAGCAAATCAGCAGCAACGCACATCCACCCATCAGCAAAATGATGTCAACCATGAAACATGAACACTTCTCAAAGAGCAACAGCTGTTAACATCAAACTGCAGCAAATCAGCAGGAACTCACATCCATCCATCCATCCATCCATCAACAGCAGCTTATTGACATGAATCAGCACCAAATCAGCAGAAAATCACATCCATCAGAAACATGTTGCAACCATCATGTTTTTGAAACCAGTGCGTTGGTGTACAGTCCATGTCCACGTGCATGAAAAAGAAGTCCATGAACTCTAAAAAAGCAAGAAGCAGCAGAAATAAGAAACAAAATGTCCTTACTTTGACTGAAGTATAGGTAGACACTGATGTTTTTCTCAAGTTCAAACCTGGATCAGATGGAACTGCTTAGCCAGTGCTCAGCAATGAATGATGGGAGCATTTTAGGCCAGGTGTGAGCTCAGGTGTGTAGTCCTGATGTGAGCAGTTCTGTCCATCAGAAAAGGTGTTTGTTTTTGTTTTTGCAGCAGTCATAAGCCCTGTTGCCATCAAGGTTTCTTGATGCGCATTTTGAAGTATCGCATCAGAAAAGCTGAATGGAAATGGCACGATTCGAATTAACTTCCTCTAATTCGCAAAAAAGTTGATACGCTCGCTTGAGGTGGTTTTTGGGTTTTTCGAATCAGAGCTGATGCGCAAAACGAGAGATGGAAACAGATTTGCAGACTCAGTTCTGACGTAGCAAACATTTACGTCACGTGACTTAGTCTCCGGACAACATGTATCATCGCTAAAACTAATTGGCATGACAGAATAAATACAACTTGCCCGATAGCAACACATTCCTGAAATATTCTCTCCATTTTGCCGAGATGTGTGGTCGGTCGGGTCCTGTTTTCAACCGCTACTTCCTGTTTACTGTAGACATGCGTAACGCTGACGTCTGACGTAATGACGCTGACATCTGACGTAATCCCACTTTGCGTGGCCTGGTGGATACGCTTAGAGCCAGTTGATGGAAACACTTCTGATTCGCATTAATTTTTATTTACATTTTTGCGAAATTTTAAAAATTCGCTCAAAATTCGAATTGAAAATAGATAGAAACCCGGTTATTGATGCAGAAGGTGTTGACACACAGGTGATGGATGGAGGCAGATAGAAGGA
>JBBPBX010039308.1:18663-29956 GCA_038048925.1 Garcialebias charrua
CAGGGAGTCTGCTGGTGGCAGACCTGCGCAACCTCGCCACCGCTCAGCAACACGGGCCCCACCGCAAAAGCGACCAACGTACGAGGACGAGCACGGGCAGAATCAACCTCCGGGCCTACCTCGAACCGAACATGCTTTAAGCAAAAACAGGTTTGTCCCTCTCCAGGCGGTGAGACACAGGGCCTCCTCGGCGAACCGGGACACCAGACCAAAGCGTGCATGATGAACCAGGTCCACGTCTTGATTTTAAACGATCACCCACCCACGTTGTATGGGAATGATCTTTTCATGTCCAGACTTTATTTGTAGCACGGTACAAAAAGCTAGTAACTCTGTTGCATGCACAAATCATGTTTTTCCTGCTTTGAGTACATAAAATTAAACATGTTGTTACACTTAAGCACGAATAAAGCTCAAAAAACAGCCCCTCTCTGTTTTATTGACTCTTAAAAAAACAAAAACAACAACAAACACAATAACTTCAGTAGAACGGGTCCCTCTGGCCTGCCAGCTGACATAAAGGGATGGGGGCATTCCCCTCTCCACACGGCTCACGGGATGTTAGCCTAATCGATAAGTCCCAGCAGGGTACCTCTGTTCCGTCTGTAACGGACAGGCACAGAGGCGTCTGCAAGCAGGCCTAACATCCCTCACGGAGACAGCTGAGGGGGTCACATGCTCCAGCCCCCGCTCCGTTGTGAACCACGGGGCGGACAATACACAAACCAAGCAAACACGTGACATGTCCGCGCCCCAGGGATGTGCGCCGACAGAATCTGACGAGCCACTTTCTTGGACACACATTCAACGGCTCCCAGTAAGGGCCGAAGGGGCCACGGCAGAAGCCCACAGGCGACCACAAGCTTCACATGTTCATAAAGGCGATTGTGATCGAACTGTTGTGTGTGTAAACAAACTAGGGCTGAATCAGATTCCTCTTCCTTTTAAGCGAAGAGAACTGAGCTCTCTGTCACCAACCAATTTAAAGTCTGCCAAGCACAAAGGACCATCTCCACGTTCTTACGTTGCAGCTGTCCCCTTATCTTTGATGGGTGACACGCAATGTTCAAGCAGTGATCTTGCAGCACGTGACCATACTCACTGTGCTGATTCAGCTCTGCTCTTAAACGATATCCCATCACCGGGTGAAACACAGACCCCGGGCGGTTTGTCTGGCTCCAACGTTCTGTTAAGGCTGGAGACCAGTAAACCAGACCCATCCAGGAAACGGACTGTGGTCAGGAGATCTGCTCGTTTACAAAACTCGTAGCTCCTCAGTCCCATGACCCCAAACAAAAAGAGGAAAAACAGACATTCTGTTCCACTTTTGTCGAATAATGACAACAGATTGCCTCTGCCCTCACACACTCTTGATCAGAGTAGTATGGCGGCACATCTGCAAAAAGGCCTGTTCCCTAACATTGTTGACCCTCAGGGGATCACATAATCTAGGGCCCTTGGAGGAGAACTGGTTCCACCAACTGCTCTTCATCAGGGACACACTATGTCACCAGAAGGCACAGTCTCTCCGCTTAGGCTGGGAGCTGTGAAAATTTTCAGCTTGGTGGCAGACAGGAACAAACTGGTGGCATCAGGTCTGCCAGAAAATGTGGTAAAAACCATTCAGAATGCCTGAGCTGTATCAACACAGTCTCTTTACGTACAACAATGGCGTATTTTTGAAGCTTGGTGCACACAAAGAAATATTCATTCTTATTCATGTGACCTGGCATAGCTCTTGACTTTTCTTCAGGACTTACTGGAAAAAGGTCGTTCTTTCTCAACAATTAAGGTGTTCCTATCAGCAATTTCAGCCTGTCACGAAGGCTGAGGAAACAGGACGTCTGGCGCGTATCCAATCATAATAAGATTTATGAAGGGCGTGCTAAGATTGAGACCCCCCAGCAGGGTCCTGACTCCTGGTTGGGATGTTAGTCTGGTTTTGGGAGCTCTCTGTGATCTCCCATTCGAGCCACTGAGCGAGATTAAGATAGACTTATTATCTTATAAGACTGCTCTACTCCTGGCCCTTTGCTCGGTAAAATGCGTGGGCGATCTCCATGCCTTGTCTGTACATCCAATGTGTACCAGATTCGCCCCTGAAGGGTCAAAGGTTACCTTAAAGCTGCATTATGTAACTTTGTAATGCAGTCTGTAACTTTTCTAACAATATATTTTTAACATATTTCTTCACTCTGTCACTATCTACTGACAGACTGATGTTAGACAAAGTAATCTCTGAAAAAAACTATAGTCCCCTTGCTTCTCTATCAGCATTTATAAAAACACTAAAAACACAGAGTGACCCGCCATTAACCAGCCAATAAAAACAGAGTTTGTAACCAGCCAATAAAAACAGAGCTTGAATTTGAATTTCAGCAGGGCCAGGGGGAGCAGAGCCATATATGGCTCTGAGGGGGAGGGATCAGAATGCTTTGCCTGTTGAAAATTTTTCTAAGTTCTGCACTCTACAGAAAGTTACACATAGCACCTTTAAGGCCTAATCCCGCATATATCCCCAAGGTCTTGACTTTAAACCCTAGAAGTCTGGACTTTGATCTCTCCTCTTTTCCACCTGCTCCTGTCCTCACTCAGGAACAGGAAAGGCTGAAGGCTCTTAGCCCTGTGAGAGCTTTAAAGACCGTGTAAAGTGAATTTCAACATTTTCTTCAATAAACATTATAAATGTCATAATTGTAATCTTGTAAATGAGTAAAAAGTCTCAAAATTGTAGCTCAATTAATTTTGGAGTTATAGAGCAAACTGTGTATAAACATATTTCTGTTTCAGGATTTTTTAGGCGTGTTTTAAATGTGACCGCGTTTCGTCACGCGGTCCTCATTAGTATAGCCCCACCCCCTGCAGCTCCAGCCGTATAAATTCGCCTCGGTGGAGCCGTTCACTCGCGAATCGCAGATAGCATCAGATAGCAATAGCATAGATATTTTGTTCATTGTTAGCTAGCTAATCAATTATGCCTCGTTCGTGCATCTTCCCTGGATGTCGCAATGGTCAGGGCACCCGTACAAATCATAACATGTTTTTATACCGCGTGGTTTTATACCGAGTATCTGTAATGCCTGGATAGGTCAATGGATAAAGCGCTTGCCTTCCGTCCCAAACCCCACGGGTTCAAATCCCGCATGGTACAACTCTTTTTTTTTTTTTTTTTTATTCATTCCAGATTAAAAACACACAAGAAAACTATTTACAAAAACAGCGTAACTCTTGGAAAAAGTAGCTGCTGTTACAGACAGAACTCGGATAAAAACAGAGCAGGTTTACTGGATCTCTGCTGCCTGCCTCTCCACACAGTCAGCTCAGGGCAGGGGCAGGACACGAGCGCAGCTGCGCTGAAACCACGCCCACGCACTGACACGCCCCCAGCGTTCCAGGGCAAGGCAAAATCATGTTTTTTCATGATTTTTGAGACTTAATTTTATAAGGTAAACAATGTTTTTAATCAGTCAGATTTAAATGGGTGATTAATAACACATATTTATGCCATGTGACAAACTAAAAACACACATTTAATTTCACTTTACACGGTCTTTAAGCACTTACATGCAGAGAACAGCCGAATGGAGAAAAACAAATCAACAGTTTGTGTGCTTTGTTAGCCTGGTTAAAACCAGACCCTTGTCCTTCACTTCGCTTTGTACTAGCGTCTGGCATTTCTCCCATAGACAATGATTTCTCCGGTCGATTTTTGACCGGACCAATCAGAGAACAGAAGGCGGAGTTTTGTTAGTTTAGCCTGGCGAGGTCCAGGCTATCAGATAAATAGCTCAGAAACCACTCGGTGGATATTTTTTCTGCTACCAGTGTGTAATTATATGGCTCTAATTTACTGACTGTTGGCCTAGATGAAACATTTGAGATAAAATTCGATTTTTTATCATTTATTTTCGTAGCGCACCCGAGGCTGTTTGGAAAATGTCAAACCGAAACTATTTAAATCCAGCAGATTTGACCATTTCGTGAATTGATTTAGGAACTGTTAAGCTCAGGAACACTTCTGATATAACGTCAGCTAAGAAATATATTTTTTCTCAGCAAAGAAATAATAGTTTTTTACCTTGTTTTCATGAAAATTCCTTCGTGGCGGCAGCCATTTTAACTGACGACGTCAGTCGACGTCGTTCAAAACTCCGCCTTCTGTTCTCTGATTGGTCCGGTAATCCGTCTTCTGTTCTCTGATTGGTCCGGTCAAAAATCGACCGGAGAAATCGTTGTCTATGGGAGAAATGCCAGACCCTAGTACAAGGCGAAGTGAAGGACAAGGGTCTGGTTTTAACCAGGCTAGTGCTTTGTAGCACCTGCTACTGGAAAGGCCCTCTCAAAGCAGCGCCTCTCACATTGGGTGACTGAGGCCATAAAAAGGGCGTACAGAAGCAAAGGTCAACAGGTGCCCTCTGGAGTGCACGCTCACTCTACTCGAGGCTTGGCCACTTGGTGGTCACTGTTTAAGGGTGTACCAGTTGCAGACATTTGTGCTGCGGCGAACTGGAGCTCAATAAACACTTTTGCAAAGCATTACAGTTTGGATGTTACTGCGTGTGATGTCACTCAGGCTGTCCTTTCTAACACACAGTAGAAAGTAACCTAGACATGCTTGCTGATCAAGGGCAGATGTTAACACTAGCATGCATTTTACTGAGCATTTCAAGGGTGTGAATGAATTACGTTCCCATAGCATATGTTGCACCGAGAGACATGACTGAAAGGGAACTGAAAGTTATGCACCATAACTCATGTTCCCTGAAGGAAGGGAACGAGGTGCAACATATCCCCTTTCAATGCGTGTAGCACTTTGAGATTTTCATTAATGAAAAGTGCGTTATAAATTGAATTCATTATTATTATTATTATTAATGCTGAAAGCTCGGTGAAGTGCATTTTGGAGAAAGATGGATGGGCATCAGCGGCTTAAATACCCAGAGGGCGGGGCCTCTGGCGCAACGCTGACGCCCTTGCCGTAAAGGCGTGAATGTATTCCTTCAGGTAATCGCACGGGGGTGCAATTCCCATATCATATGTTGCACCTTGTTCCCTTCCTTGAGGGAACATGAGTTATGGTGCATAACTGTCAGTTTTCAAAAGCAATAATTCAAACATGAATGTAACAGAGCTACTAGCAGCCACCTTGAATGGCACAATTCTAGAACAAATAAAAAGCATAAAGCAGTAGAGAATTGTAGAAAATTGTGAAGAAAAAGCTGAACAGAGCAGGAATGTAGCAAATGTGGAAATTATCAGAATGCACTGAAGTAGACAGAGAGAAAGGCTGAATAGATTACAAAAATCAGAAATTAGTTTTTAAAAAACAGAGCTGCAAGGTGGCACAACTGGTAGAGCTGCTGCCTCTCAGCGAGCAGTTCTCTGGTTCAAATTCTGGTCCAGGGGTCTTTCTGGGTAGAGTTTGCATGTTCTCTCCGTGCATGCGTGGGTTTTCTCCGGTTACTCCAGTTTCCTCCCACAGACCAAAAACATGCATGTTAGGCTGATTGGTAACTCTAAATTGTCCCTAGTTGTGAGTGAGAGAGTGAATGGTTGTTTGTCTCGTTTGTCTCTATGTGGCCCTGTGATGGACTTGCGACCCGTCCAGGATGTACCCCACCCCTCGCACTGTGATTGCTGGACATGGGCACCGGCGACCCCCTGTGACCCAAATGGAAGAAGCGGGTAACAGATAATGGATGGATGGATGGATGGATGGATATTCTAGAAAAAATAAAATTAAAAAAAGCCTGCAAAAGCTTTAAAAATTGTCAAATTAGCAGAAAGTGGGTGAAAAAAAAGACATTATTTGAAAGATTCACAAAAGGGGGATATTAGCATAAAAATAGGAAAAAAAGTGTTTAAAATGAACAGAAATAACAGAGTAACAGAAAACTGTTGCTAAAGATGTAAGGAAGGTTAAATTTAGCAGGAAAAGCTGTAGGGGGAATAAAAGGCTGAAATTATCAGAAACAAGCTAAAAGGAGCAGAATAATAGCTGAAAAAGCTGAATTGAGCCGAGAGAAGCTGAAAAGAGTAGAAGAAAGCTGAAATGAGAACAAAGAAGCTGAAAAAATGTGGAACCAGAACAAAAGCTGAAATAAGCAGTAAATTGTTTTGAACAGAACAAGGATGTGATGAGATCCATACTGTCAATGAGGAAAACAAAAAGCTAACTATTTCAGTAAGGGAAAATTGCACAAATAGTAAACATCTTAGCTGGAAGGTGCTGAATGACGTGAACATTTTGATATATAAGAAAATTGTATCTCAGTGTTGTGAATGCTTTATACATGTAAGCATTCACACAAGCAGGTGGTGTGAATGCAAAAAATAAATAAAATAAATAAAAAATAAAAAAACACAGCCTGTTTTCAGAACCAAAAATGTCACCTGTTCACTTGGGGTGTTATATTTGAGCTCACTTGTCCTTTTTGGCTCAACTTAATCACTAGAATAATCTGCTAATCACTTTTTTTATAATCACTTTTTTTTTACTATTTTATGCTTATGTTTATTAAATGTTTTAAGTGTTTAGATGGTTACTGTTGCACCGAGGGACTGAGAGAAACGCAATTTCGGTCCTGTGTATGTCCTGTACATATTGCAGTTCTGACAATAAAGTTGACTTTGACTTTTTGACTTGCTACATTTTTTTTTTTTCCTTTCTGTAAATCCAGGTGACGTCTTCCTCAGTCAGAACAGGACAGTGTGTGTCAGAAGTCTTCCACAGTCAGAACAGGACAGTGTGTGTCATGTGGCAGACAGAGACACATGGCAGGAAATTCCAAGATGACCTAATTTTTACTGGAAATAAAAAGCTGATTGTGGTTGTGTCAAAAACAAGTTAAAGAGAAAAATCAAAACATGTCACGTCTTACTGTGCATGTAAAAACAAAACGATTTATATCCTACCATTTATTTTAATAAATTTAATAAATTTTGAACAATTAATGTGTGTTAACATTAATATGAATGTGACAATGGGCAGCACAGTGGAGCAGTTGGTAGAGCTGCTGCCTCTCAGCGAGCAGGTTATCTTGGTTTAAATGCCGGTCCAGGGGAATTTCTGGGTGGAGTTTCTCTCTGTGCATGTGTGGGTTTTCTCCAGGTACTCTGGTTTCCTCCAACAGACCAACAACATGCATGTTGGGCTGCAGACCCGGCTGCTGAAACAATTCAAAGGGGGGGGCATTCTTCTTTTTCAAGGGGGCATATTTTTTTCAACAAACATTTTATTTGCTTCAAGTTGAACTGCGGCTCTGTGACCACTCCTAATAAAGTGCTGTGAAGAAACAATCTCAATAAAATCACAAAATCTAAACAAAAAGGTCGAAAAAAAAGAACAAGACAACCCAACCTGTAGTGCTGTGTTCATTCAATTAAAAGTCAAACATAAGCATAAACATACAGTGGTGAATATAAGCACTAGTGTCAGGTTGAACACTGTGACTGAAGTCAATATTCATGCTAAGAGTTTTAACTACAACAACTGGGGAGCACAAGGAGCAAAACAAAGAAGTTTTACTCTTCTGCCTGCAAGAAACACCATTTTATGTGTGAGGGAAGCGGGGTGGGGGAAACTAGAAAGGGGTTTACTCCACCTTTAGTAGAGTGGCAGGCGGCGTGTAGTGTGTGAAACCTTCTTAAAACACTGTCCTTCCATTCATTCCTAAATTTCCGAGTCAAGTCCTTCTCAAATGTTATTGTTGACGTCGTCACTCACGTTTCTTCCGACTGGCTGAGCACTGCTCGGTTCTGCTCCTTGCGCTCCCTAGCTGCTGTAGCTAAAGGCTGAGTTAGACTTTCGCTTTGGTCCGCAGGCTGGAGCGCGCGCGCCGCGCGTGCACTCAGCCGTGCGGCAAAATGAGTTTATAGTGTCGCCTCTGTGTTTATGGTTGACGCACGGCGGCGCATGGCAAAGTGCTGTTCTTTTACCGACCAGCAGGTGGCAGTACCCTATCAAACCTGTGCATATGTTACAAGAAAGGGTGTAGAAGAAGAAATCTACCGTAGAAGAAGAACTGTTTGACGTCAGAACACAAACAAAATGGTTTCCCGCTCGCTTCTTGAACTGTCTTTATTAGAGGAGCAAATTATAATTGAACAACAGATGTTGTGTCTTGCAATTTTAATGAGACGAAGAAGACGCAGAAGGAGATGGTATGTTCGGCCATTACACTCTCAGAGACGTACTGATGGGGAATATAACATGCTGGTGAAGCAGATGCGGATGCACAATGACGACGAAAAGCACTTCGATTACTTCCGCATGTCTGCACGCAGATTTGATGACCTGCTGCATCGTATTTCGCCTTTTATACAACATGGAAGGACCCACAGCAGTCCTGTGACATTACCCGAGCGTTTGGCAGTGACTTTAAGAATCCTGGCTTCAGGTAGCAACCAGAAAAGTGTAGCAGCCAGCTACAAACTTGGTGCAACTACAGTTTCCCTGATAGTGTCTGAGGTGTGCCAAGCTATCTGGAACGCCCTGAAGTCAGACTTTGTGTCCATGCCAAAAGGTCAGGAGTGGGCAGAAATAGCACGTGAGTTTTGGAGAGTCTGGAATTTCCCGAACTGTTTAGGCTGTGTGGATGGAAAACACGTGCAGATGAAAGCACCGCCAAATGCAGGGAGTGACTACTTCAATTACAAAGGAACTCACTCTATTGTGCTGATGGCGGTGTGTGATGCCAAATACCGCTTCACCATGGTGGATATAGGCTCATATGGCCGTGAAAGTGATGGTGGCATCTTCCAGAGCTGTGAATTTGGTTCACGGCTTCTTCGTGGGACCCTGGACTTGCCCAGATGAAAGCACCGCCAAATGCAGGGAGTGACTACTTCAATTACAAAGGAACTCACTCTATTGTGCTGATGGCGGTGTGTGATGCCAAATACCGCTTCACCATGGTGGATATAGGCTCATATGGCCGTGAAAGTGATGGTGGCATCTTCCAGAGCTGTGAATTTGGTTCACGGCTTCTTCGTGGGACCCTGGACTTGCCCAGACCTGACAACCTGCCTGGCACCAACATCAAAGTCCCTCACGTGTTCCTCGGAGATGCAGCCTTCCCATTACATGTGAACATGATGCGCCCTTATCCAGGTACTGTATGTTGTATTTGTGTAATGTATCCGTTATATAGTTTGCTACTAGGAGTAACCACACATATTGATCTAAACACAAGTGTTCATCTTGCAGGTACCAACCTTGATGATGGGCGCAAAATCTACAACTACCGGCATTCAAGAGCGCGGCGTGTCATCGAAAATACGTTTGGCATCCTGGCAGCACGCTGGCGGATCTTTTGTCGCCCCATAGAGTTCCACCCTGATAAGACTGTGGACGTGGTGAAGGCGTGTGTGGCTCTGCACAACTTTTTGGTTCACACAGATTCAACAAACTCAGCAGTATCCAGGTACATCCCGCCCAGTTTTGTCGATGGGGCTACAGCAGCCGGGGACCTCGTGCCAGGTGAATGGAGAAGAGAGGTGCAGGGGGACAGCCTTTTGGCGCCAGGACGACTCTCAGCTGCACGTGCGTCAAGGGCAGCAAATGGTGTCCGAAATGACCTGAAGGGTTTCTTTCAGACCCCGCAGGGTCTTGTACCCTGGCAGAACGCGGTGGTACGGAGAGGATGCTTACAGTGAAAGTTACTCTGTAGTATCCTTTATTTCACCAGGAGTGTGAAGTGGAATGTGTAGAAACCTGTAGAGATAGTGTTTTGATTTAAATGTGTTCCAAGAATTGCATGCTTTCTGAAAATAATTGATAAATGTGTAATTAGGAGCCAAGATGGTATAGTGGTTAGGGCGTTTGACTTGGGACCCGAAGGACGCGGGTTCGCGTCCCGGCCACTACACACCTTGGGGTGTCTATGAGTGCACACCTAATTCTCCAGCTCCCCGAGCGCCCTCTGGCTGCTCACTGCACCACCTGGGGTGGTTGGGTTAAATGCAGAGACGAATTTCGTCTGTGTATGGGAAACATACGCAGATGACAGACAAACACATTATTATTATTATTATGCCTTACAAATGTTTCATTTGAATGAACTTTCAAAAATAAAACCACAACAATACTTTGTATTTTTTTATGGACAAGCATCAATGAAGATATTGAGGAAAAACCACGTAAAAATACCCTGATGCACTTAAAAATCTAATTTTGATCCTGGTACTTAGTAATGTTTGTTTATTTCCAAATTTGACATGTTGATATGAAAATATGTTTTGTGCTTTCCACTTTAGATTGATAAAACTTTACTCACTTACATTACAACCTAAATGTGGCTTAATCCTATTTTAATAATACAGGGTCAAAGTCAAAAGTCAAAGTCAACTTTATTGTAAAAACTGCAATATGTACAGGACATACACAGTATTGAAATTGCATAAACAAGCATAAAATGAAATAACAAAAGTGTGATACTGTCCTGAGTACAGGTATATGCATAGTAATTTTTGCATAGTAGTAGTATGAAAGTATGAAAAGTTACACCAACACTAAAACACTAAACATCTAATAAACATAAGCATAAAATGAAATAAGTAGACAAAAGTCTAATACTGTCCTGAGTTTTTTGAATAGTAGTATAAAAGTGTAAAAAGTATATCTATAAAATAAAAAGAAAGTTCTGGCATTGACATTTGTAAAAGAGTTACAAAGCAGCATATGAAGTTTATGTTCACAGTACAGTATATGCATGAGGTAGCTGATGTTGGTAGAGGTACAGTGGCATATGTAATAAGGCTAGTAAAAAAATATATGTATATCAGCAGTAGTGTAGATATAAAAAAGTAGTGTAAATGTAAACAGTAGTATTAAATGTAAACAGTAGGCATGTAACGAGATCTCGTTGTACGAGATCTCGCGATATTAAACTCCCGCGATATCTCTCGTTGAGAGGTAACGTTGTCTCGCGAGATGCTAATGCTAGCGCTAGCAGACTTTCTAAACAAGTCAGTGTCAATCGGTGATCGGCCAGAAAATTGAAATTGGTGCACCCCTACTATTAACTACTGTATCTAAATAAACTTTGTTCAATGTTTGTTTCATATTTAATCCTCAGATAGCTTGTGACAAGTTTAAGAAGAAAAAGCAATCCATAAATATGTCATACAGGCTAAAAATACAGTAGTTATTATTTTCCTCCCTCTGTTTTTTTATTGTACATGTCCGTTTAATTAAACTTTTCTTTTCAAGTTTACTTATTATTTTTTATTTTATTTTATTATTATTATTTTTTTTTTAGAGATATGTATGGGAACAATTAAATAAATAACA